>RYFJ01004521.1:0-40856 GCA_003991445.1 Oryza meyeriana var. granulata | reverse complement strand
TCTGGAGTGCTTATTTCAAATGAAATTTCGGCCTTATATCTGGGCAGCTACAAGATATTGATTTTTTGACTGAACCTGAGTATATTTCGGATTGGAGTATCTAACGAAAAGGGATGGACTTTCTCTTTTCCTGTGGTGGTGGGGTGTTTTTTTGGGGCTGTGGGGATCAGACCTATAGGATAGATAGCAATCATGCAATGTATATTTTGTCCAGCATGGACGAGGTTTGGCATACTACAATGGTGGTATAAACCACAACCGGAAATGGGTTGCAACTTGCCTGTCCATAGTACTTTTATGTAAGCGTGGTTTCTAGTTACCAACTTGCACCTAGTTCAAATTGAACCCAAAGAAACGGCAACAATTATCCAAAACAAAAAACAAGGTTTGCAACCTTGCTCTACAAGTGCCTAATGTATTGTTTTCGGTGCAATGCTTTCCTTTGAACTCAACAAGTTGGCGGCCTTCATATTCTTTCCTCTTGTGTGGAACATGAGCAAGGAGCTGTGCCAGAATGGTTTTTTTTTTTCTCTTATGCAATGTTTTCAAATGACCAAAGCACGGAATGTTTTTTTATGTTAATTATTGGTTAATTTTTATTTTTTTAATTTTAATAAACTAATTTTAAATTTTTTTTTTTTTGCAGAAAAGTACACTTCTATGCTGTCGTTGGGGGCCAAGGCGGTTAAAAATTTTTTAAAACCATCGTGCGCCTCAGGGTTCGGCAAAATAGCCAGGGCCCCCATGGCGGTCGTCACCAGGCCCGTGGACGACGGCCCGAGTCGGCGTCAGCTAGGCCGGGGCGGCATGTCGGCAATTGCCGCCCTCTTGAGCACGGTCGGGCTTAATAATTTGTGGCCTCTCTGCGGCGTGTGCTCCTGTTATTACTTTGCAAAAATACAATTCGTCTTCCTGCGATATGGGTTGCCTCCAAATTTTGCGTTCGGCCCCCACTGCAGCCATTTGCAAATTTGGGTAACAATCTGAAAAGGTTGGTTCTTTGGTCTCTATAGTTTTTTTTTTTCTCTGTTCCTTATTTTCTTTTTCGCTAATTTTTTAACCCCTTAAAAATTTGATAATTTTTTTGGATTATCTCGGAGATATTGAGGATTCCTTAAATTCCTATTGTAGGATATGTGTTGGCGCGATTGCATTTATGGTTGTTGGGGGTTCCGATGTTAAAAAAAAAAAACCAATATCTAGGTCAGAGATTGTTTTCACGGTCGTGAAAGAAACACTTGTCAAATTGAGGATATTTTCCGCTGAGGTTCGGCTGACTAGTGTGCTGCGCTCGCAATCCAACTCGCTCCCCGTCCTTTTCTTGTCGCCTCCATCGCTTCCTCACAAAAATTTTTTAGGTTTTTGAATTCTGTTGGTGGTTTTAGGGTTAATGTGTGGGTGGTTGCTTTGTTTGAGAGTTCTTTGTTTTTTATAATCCTGAGCGAGTGGATTAGGGTGGTCGGATCGTTGGGTTGGCGTTGAATTTGCGATAATTACTCGTATTAATAGCTGTGGGAGATTTCATATTTTTTTCAAAGTTTTATTTTTTTTCGGTAATACTTTTTAGAGGTTAATGGGACATGGTAATGGGATAGTGCCGATTCCACGGTTTCCGTTGAGGGGCTTTTAGGGAATCCCCAAGCAACAGAATGTTTTAGGCGTGCCTAATTGAAGATTTTTTTTTTTTCTCCAAATTTTTGCAGCTAATATACGTACTGAAATTGATTTGGTTTTTTAATTCGACATTTTGGGTGAGGAATCGATATGGTATTTGTAGGAGATGTCTTATTTCGCTCGATCCAACGTAAGATCGATTACTTAACGCAGTGCACGTACAATAAAGCAATAAGTGATAATTAGCTAGAATGCAAGCCCGTTCGTATTGCGCGGGCGATGATGAATTACGAACAGCCCGGATACAGTACAAATAGCGACGCAACGGATTTTACTTTAACTTGTGCAGGCAGTCTTACAATGTATACGCTTTCTTCGTTCTTATTATCACCCGTTTTTCTAGAAAGCGGTTCGTTCGTTCCATGGTACGATCTAGGACAGGCTATCATGTCCGGCTGGTGATTCTGGTTTGCCCACTGTTTCAAGCAATGAAATAGATCTACGGGTTGAAATTGTCCAATCCATTGTCTGAATTGACCACCTCTTTGAGGATCCCTGTAGGACAACGATGTTTTTGATTAGTAAAATATCGTCACATTTGGTTGAAGGTAAACTAATCTACAGGAAGTTAAAGGTTGCGGCTTGAAACTTACATCGAATTTCGTCGTAAAAATGTTTCGGACAAACAAAGGCTTCCTGCGTCGCAGAGTTTCCTGGCCTTCTGACCCTGACCACACTGGCACGGTCCACCACAAGCGACGTTGGATCGGTCCTCCATTCGCAGGTTAGTCCAAGAGGTTTCCAATTTTTTTCCTCCAGTTTCCCCTTGCCCCTTTCTAGCTTTCGTAACGTTTGGTTCCCCGTGCTCCGCCCTCCTGGCCCATGTATTGCGGCCAATGCCTTTCGTCTAACGGGAGGTTAAGTCAATATTTCCCGGGTTGTTCGTTGTTTAAGGTCCACATTGATTTGATTAGCCTGCAATATCTTTTTCTCCCTCGGTTTTTGGTTTTTAATTTGGTAAAATATCCTGGGTGTTTTAAGATGTCCGTTTTTTTTGTGCCCGTCAAAAAACGTAGATTATGACAAAAGACTTTGACTTGAAAGCAACCGTACCTGGTGGGGAACTCCGGTGCAATTCGCACTTGAAAGTTATCTCTAGCCGTTAGTCTCCTCGCCTCTGGGATGAGGGAATTTACGACGCGTAGTTTCCGGTTACCGGTTCAACCCACTGGGAATGGCCATAATCGAGCGTTCCAACCCAGGTGGAAATACCAAAGCGAAACCTAAATGTTAGGTTCGCAGTTTGCACATCCTCCACGACAAGAGGTGGTTAGGAGGCATTTGGTTCGCGTAGGTGCTTTGCTAGCATGGGAGGAAGGAAAAACGGAATTTATGGCTGAGGTAGGTGCTTAGTTGGCCGTAGTTACATTAAACGGTGCGACGTATATTTGCCCGAGGGCCTGGGTTGATAGGGCCTGCTTCTCGCTGCTTTATTATGATGAGTGCTTTTTATATAGGTTTTGTCGTGCGTCCTTCTATTTTCCCTGAGGGAGAACGTACAAGGTTTCTAAAATAATAAGGGACCATTGCGCGCATTGGATGTAAAATAATAATCGGTTTGAAGTTGGCCCCCGCCTGTATTTAGCAATGCCCCCGTGACCTGAATGCATTGAGGGAGGATAAGCGTTAGCGGTGCCGAAAGCTTCGCTTGTCGCATATTGGGTTGCCCGTCAACTCTGGTGTCGGTGCCGGTCCTATATTTATTGCAAGTAAAAGGCTGGTGGGGCTGTTAACTCGCTGTGCACTACTCAGTATGTCGCCGTAACGGTTGTGTTTGATCCTTGTTTAATAATGGTACAATAACTCGAGGGACGGAGTGTTTTTCTCGTTTATAAATAAATTTGGTGAAGGTCAGATTCTGAGCGGGGGAGGGATCTCGGAACCCTAGGATAGGGGGGGGTTGAATTAGACATGGAAAATAATGTTTTTGAACTCTAAAGTGGGAAACAATCTGCAACACAACGGATATTTCCCGTAATAGTTTTATGTTTATATATACATGATAGGTAGATCTCGTTTCGGGGTTTTTTGGATTATCGGAGATTTTGTTTCCGCGTGAATTTCTTGAAACTTCTTTGAACTCGAAAGATGTTTCTTTTTTTGTCGTATTGAACAATTTGCCTGGTGTGTTTTTTTTTGTTGTCACGCAGATTGATGGCCAACGCTGACATTTACTCGCCGCTTGCTGGCTCTGAATGTAGTCAACATCGCGCGAAGTTCTGTGTTAGAGAAGTTATGGGGATAAATTCGGAAGCAGAAATGCTCAGAACGCTTCTGAAGACATGGGGCTAACCTCAAGAGCACCTTGTAAGTGAGCGGAATTTAGGTGGTTCGGTAAGTCGAGTGGTTTTACTCAACCTGATACTTAATTTCCACAGTTTACTGGTTTGGTATGCCACCTAGATATATAGTATGGTAAAGATTACAACAATAAGCCCCCTAGTGCCGTTCCGCCTCCTCGGGGTGCGGCTTCTGTCCTCGGTCTGGGTTATGGGTGTGCGGCTTTTGTTTTTTCTGCTTGCGCATAGGGCGTGCTGCGCCTTCCGGCGGATCGGTGCCCGGGTTTGCGTCGATGTTAGACGATTTCAGAGCGGTCCTCGTCGCTACCGCGTTCTCCACGGGTGGTGCTCGGACCGCCTGCAGCAGTAGTGGGGAAGCCACCGGCGTCATGCGGGGCTTGTGTGTCCGGTTTGCGACCTCGACTTTGTTGGAAAGACCCGATCCTACATCCTGCTATTTTTTTTGTCTTCATCTTGAACGAGGTTCATCCTTTCGGTAATAGATACTAAGCAGAGGGTGGCTGTGGCAGATCGCAGGCTCGGTTGCCCAGTTGTTTGCCCCCCAGTTGGAGGGTTGGGTGAAGCTCCCACCGGCGCTGGGGCTTTGGTAATGAAAAGTGTCGCAATGTCAGCAGCTGACGATTAAGGTTATAATTTTTGGTATGGTAGGTTGTTATTTGGTAGATCATGTGGGTGCGTATACCTGCGTATAAGCGTGAAACAAACCAGTTTTCAACCCGATTGTGGAAGGCTGTTGCGCTGTTGGTGCTCTTTCTGGCGTGGTGTAGTTTTTTGTGGGGGTTGGCTGGATCCTCTTTTGCCCTGCGGTACTCTGTCGGGGGTGTGTGTGTAAGGTGGCACGCCGTTGTTGCTCGCTCTTCTCATTGATAGCAACGTCTATCCTGCGCCCTCTGGCCGCTTTGTCCTAGGAATTGCCTTGCTCCTTTGTGTTGTCCTGCCGATGTTCCCCCTTCAGCCATTGGGGAGCCCTCGCGATTAAGTGTTTATTCACTGTCAAGTTCTGATAAGTGGGCGGTGGGCTGTTTGTCTTTATTCGGAACTTGTGTCGGCGGGAAGAGGTCAGATGTGCATTAGGGACGACATCTGATGTTTTTGCTTGCGTGGTTCTTTTTTTGGATTTTTGTCTGTTGGGGTTGTTGTTTTTTTTATGTTGTTTGTTGTTGCCTTCGTTGTTTCTTTTTGTTGCGCATCGTTGTTGCTTTAGCGCAAATTCGGTTTGCTCGGTGGTGGGTTTGGATCACGCCGATTTTACGTTGATCGTTTACTGCTCTTTGCTTGGCCATGTAGAGGTGGTCGGGGTCTTGTGAGTGCGGGAGCTGGCTAGATGCACGACGCGGTTTCGAGGGTGCTCTGGGGCATTGCACTGGGTGAGGGGTTTGCCGATCCTCCGGTTATTCCGTGTTCCGACCTGCCTAGCATCCGTCCTCGCTTCAGGGGTGTGGGCGATCGGGTGTTTTCTAGACAGGACAGTGCAACGTGGTGTATGGTCTATTCTGCCTCGTGGCGGTTCTGCTACCTGATTGGTTTTCGAAAATGTATTTATGTGTGAAAGACCGATTCCACTCACCGCTGCCCGAAATAGGTTTAGTCCCTCGGATTGGGTTATGTCTCTGTATGGTGTGATAGGCATGGGGTTGTGCTTGTTCGCGGTTACTATTATGTTTTCTTTGGCCGTTCGCAACTCGGTCTTGTCCGCGGCCTCAGTTTGTGCTGCGCTTTTGATATCGCTGTGGCGCTCTGGTGGTGTCTGTCTCTCGGGTTGGACGTTTTTTGCTCGTCCACCTCGTTTAGCTCTGGTACGGGGCGGCTTTCACTGCTCTTGCATGTGTTTTAGCGCATGGAAAGTTTGTTTGCCTGGACTTGTTGTTTTATGGGCTTTCTGTTTGTCCGCTTCTCAGTACTCTATGTCGGATCTTGCTGTCGGGGGGGGTGGAGGTCTCGACGTTGGATGCACCGGGGTCCTCCGGGGTGGCTTATGCCACAGGGTCCATTTGATTTTGTACTTCGCATGATGTTTTTGTTGGGTGCGTGCCAGCAAACCCTAAGTTCTCGGGCGGCCGCTGGGGCCCTCTCGGCACGGGTGCCGCCGATTTTTTAACGCTGAGAGCCACAACCGGTTGACACAAATGCAAATAATACGGAATATTCATTGATTTTCCTATTGGGAGACCGCGTTGACGCTATCATAGTCGCCTTTTGTTTGTAACTTTTTGTTTTTTTTGGCCGGTTCGGCCTGGAGTTGGTTGGGTCCGTGGGGATCGTCTTCCGAAGGGTCCTTTGCCGCATAACCGAATGTCAACATCACACAGACTGCGGGCAGTGTGGCCTTGACAGAAATGTTCGAACAAGCATCGGTGTATCGTCAGCCAAGTATGCTTGGTCCCTGGTGGGCAGAGGGATGACAGCCAGTGGCGGCACGCGCCATCACCGCCCTTGGGCTGTCGATCCACCTCCCAGACAACGTCGTGCATTCCGTGGATCCTGTCGAAGCTTCCCCCATTGACGAGTTTGGGTAGACTTCTTCACCTGCCGTGAGTGTACCCAACACTACAAACAGGTAAAGAGTTTTTTTCTTCGTTAGTCCAGAGAACATAAAAAACCAAGACGGTTCTTTAACAACCGAACATACCCTCACAACAACACAAGTTACATTACTCTGGTTTTACCGTCCCATCGTCGGATAGTCCTCCGGTGGGACATCCATGTCTAGGATCGGCTCGTACGGACTATGGTCCACCACGGGGCGGCCTGATCGCCGAAGAGCTCTGCCGCCCCAGAGCGTGTTAGTAGCGAGGAGTGGACAAACTGCCGTGAAGACGCTTCTGGGTCGGTCTCTTTCCATGTAAGCGTCGCACAGACCCTCGGCCTGTACGTGTGCGGCATTAGTGTTGACTTCACGACCCTTGATGCGATCCCCAACTGTAAATTGGGAGAACCATCGTCCTCGGCGTCGGCTTTTATCTCCTCGCTTGGGATAAGGGATGGGGCAAGGCGCTTGTCGATTGTGGGTGGTTGTGAACCGTGGGGAGTGCGTGTGTCGTTGGCTGTAGCGATGTTCTTTGGTGGAACATGTGTCAGCGGGGCGTTTTTCACGCGCGTGGCCGTGTTCTCGCGTATACAGCTCGTTCTTGTTGTTTTTTTTTTGGATGGCGTCTTCTTTCTTTGTTTGATTGTCCACAGATTCTCAGGGGGCGGGCCTTACGCCCTCCAGGGTCCTCTCTTTTGCTAGTGAGTTTGTTATATATTCTCCCGTACCGGTGAGCGTCCCGGGCCCTCTCTCGGGTCTAGCTGATTAGTTTGGCTGCTAAGTTGCCGTGTCAGAACCCATAAATAAGCGAGTCTGGTGAGATTGGGTGAGCAGCCGGCCGTAGGATTCTATCCGGGTGGGTAGCTGGTAGGGGTGATCTGACGTGAAAGTAGCACTCATTATGAACATAAGATTTGAACAAGAAAGCATCCTCTTGAGGCCGTTTGTAGCTAACTCTAGTTTTACATCGTTTGCAAGGCCTTGAGGGGGGCGCGCAGCATGCATGTACGGGGAGAGTCTTCGGCCGATGAGGGGTGTGGGGATATGCGCGCTCCTGGAGGCACGCGGTTGGCGTAGTGAAGTAACCGGGGCGTAAAGCTGCAGGAGTGGTTCCTCCGCGTCCGCCGCCCATGCTGGAGCCTTATATCAACGTGGGGGGCCCCCACTTCTTTGGTATCTCTCTCACGGCGGCTAGATAGACCAGCCCAAGGAGGAGGGGCTGCCGTTTCTCTGCGGCTTTGGTCCTCTTAGACTTTGTCCTGCAGTTTGTTGGGCCTGTATTGGGGTGGGGGCATTTTTGTTGTTCGCGTGGTTCTCACCTTTGCGAATTTTATGGGAAGTTTGTCGGAAGGTGTGGCCGTCCTTCTTCTGGTGGTCTCTTGCACGGTCTTCACAAGAGCTTTGTGATCAGCGATCGGGTTGTCGATTGTTGTAGGACCGCGGGCTTATTTCTTTTTTTGGTCTGGGTTTTTTTTTGTCCGTTGTTTCTGTTTTTTTTACTCCACTTTCTTCGCCTGTCGGGGTCATTTTTCGGTCCATTGCGGATACTACTACCTGGGTCGTTTACGACAGTGTGGGTTCGTTATAGCTACACCCCAACCGCCCGCTATTATGGAGGGCCTGCCCTCCCGCTCGGAACGCGCCTGACAATCAACAAAAGCTGAAAGTTAGTAGTTCACATAGTACATTGGGTGGGACTTCACAGTACAACGTTGTCGTCACTACGTACCTAGTCGTGAAGCGCCGAGGGTCACGGGAGGAAGTCGGCTAGAAGGTTTTCGAGATATAGGCGTAGGTTCGCGCTGCAAGCCCGCGCGAGAGAACGATGAGGGTGGTCTCGTGGTGATCGGTGGCGTGATCCAGCAACTCAGGCGTCTGGTAGTCTCCCATACCTACAAGGAAAAAGAAGGCTCGGGAACGGATTATGCTCTATGAGGCATTTAACATAGTGCAGGTTACATGGTCAGAAATTATCAGACAGAAAAGTACCGTGTTGTTTAAAAAGGCGAGCACTCTGGCCAAGTGTGGAAACAAAGATGCGACATTTGCGAAACAAACGACCACCATAGATATGATCCACGGCCGATCTCGGCCCACAACAAAACGATAAAATTCAGATAGCAATACATACAGATTGGGTACACAAATTACAGGGAGATTTCATCAGCACCAGCGGCTATACTGGACGACCAACATAAGCTCCGAAGGTCTTGGCACCCCGAGGACGCCTTACGATGACGTTGCCTATCAGGTGGTGCTTCCCCCCAGTTGGCCGCTCTTCCATCGGCGCCTGATCCCCTTCCCACAGGAACTTCCAGCGTGCACTTGGGGGCCCGCTCGGCGTTTTTCGTGTTTCATGCACATCTTGTAGCAGTATGTCCCCCTCCCTTCCCACTTACTACAAACGTTAGCGCTTAACGCAGTTCCGGCCTCGGATTCGTCCATAATCAAAAATTGCGAATCTTCCAATGTCCGATGGCGGCCTGGCTTGTTTCTTGCCTTCCGTACCGGTTTTGCGTCAGGGATGTAAATTATAAACTAGGCTTCCGGTGTCTTCAGTGAAAGTGCCGATGATGTCCGAACAAAATCTCGGTACTCTTTTCTGTGTCAGTTTTGTAGGTTGCATGATTGCCTCTTTCCTAGTTTTTAAAGTACGGGGACACATATTGGCGCGTTTCCTCATTCACATGCCGACCCCGCAAGCGGCAATGACATGAGAATAGGGCCTTGTGGTAACAAGCTCTTGGTTTTCCCGGCAGGAGCACTTGCATGTCCCATCTTCCCTTTAGACACACTTTGCACAGGTTTTTTTCTTACGAATATGCACGCCTGGCTGTCGGCACTGCAATATCCGGTCAAATCTACGCTCTCGTGTCCTGCACTTGGACTGCGCAGGGTGGTGCTCTGGGTGTTTGCTATCCTTCTTGCATTTCTCCTCAAGGTTACTTCACTCTGTCATTTTTGGCGTTCCGCGTATTCGTGCCGTTTGAACTATAAAGGTCTCTTTTTCCCATGGCATAGCATGGGGCCATTCTGTCTGCCCTGCTACTCCGTAGAAGTGGAACGTTTGCTCTGTGTTCCCTCATGTAGGATGAACCACGATGGCAACAAGGGGGAGTTGCCTGTGTGAACTACTCTTACGTGCTCACATTCGTGCGCCGTGTGTTACGCATGACCCAGTTGTAGACCTCTAGCAAGGTTCGTGGCCAATGTTGGGGATGTTGCCGTACCTTGCTGCCCCACCTTTCATCGTAGCAAATGCCATTTTTTCTCCACCTTCTGGGGTTCGTGCTTGATCCACTACGAAAATCCTGCTACTGCGAGGAAACCCGGGCTCCTTCTGAATGTACGTCATCGGTGGGAAGTGCCACCTAGAGCTTTCAGGGCCGCAACGCCTCTACGCTCGGTAGGGTTTGCAGAACTCTCGCCTCTAGTTTGGCCTTTGTCATAGCTCATCAAAGTCTCCTCCATAACTCATTGAACTTCTTCTGTGATTCTGGGCGCACAAACGGTTTTGAACATGGCCATCAGCTCCTTGTTTCTGAACTGCTTATAAAAGTTTGCGCCCATATGAGCATGCACTCCATCTGCTCGTTTTACATCTTCCCACACCGAGGGTATCCCTTGTCTGCGCAGCTTATGGTTGTGCGTTTCGCAGCTCCTCAATTTGTTTGCACGCAGCATCCCTGCATGACGGTATGTATGAGACATACCTATGGCCTCATCCCCACCACTCGCGTTTTTCTTTCCTTAACCACGTCGTCTTTAGAAACCAGTATTCTCTTCCTCAACTCTCTGTGTTCTCACTCTCGACGAACACAAAGGCCATGGGCCAACACTTGGTTGTTCCCGTCTACTCCGATTGCCGTCAACATTTGCCCTCTGTATTTTCCAGTTAGGAACGTGCCGTCGATGCAGAGAATGGGCCTGCAATGAAGAAATGCAAACATGCACGCCTGCAGAGAGAGGAAGGCCCGCTGAAGGACGCTCTGCCCATGATTTGCTAACGATGGGAAAGTTTTGATTTCGGAGTAACTACCAGGATTCCTCGCACAGATGGTTTCCAGTAGGCGAGGCAAATATTGTACAAGCTTCAAAACTGCCTGAGAATCTCCTTTCAATTATCTTTCTGTTTGGCCCTCCATGCCTTGGCATATGGTAATGGTGTTTTTTACTTGTACTTCTCCTCGATGCTCCTGATAATTGACTTGGGCTCGAACCGGAGGTTCTCCACAACAGCATAATACAGCTCTGAAGCGATGAATGCAGATGATATATTCCTGTGGTACTTCTGAACACCCGGAAGATGGTAGTTGTGCTCCGTCACGATTAACACAGATCAATAGTCGTCATATTTCTTCCTGGATGCGTATATCCTCCAGGGACATCCATCGCTTCAACTTGCACATTTCACTTCGTACACTGATCTGGTGGACTTTGATACCCAGAACTCCCTTCCAAGTGACACGGCCCATATCTTCATAACCTCTGTCAACTGTACTTTTTCGGCGTACCTAGCGTCTTGCACCACTTTATTCTGCCGATACTCCCATGGCACGGTGTGACCCTCTGAGACAACAAGTCCGAAGAAGTCCCCGTTGTCCCATTCTGCCGGGTATACATCGTCCTCCGAAGAATCATCATCCTCCATATGCTCAGGTTCTGAGTCTTCAATTTCCATCTCCTGTACTAGACCTGGGTGTCTCTCCCCTTCATCTGCAAACCCCCCCGGTCCCATGTCTTCTTGGCCTCCTTCCTCTCCGGCACCCTCATCTTCTGCCTTATTTTGCTCCCCTGTTTCATCGGGCCCTTCCGCTGTACTTGGACCAGTCTGATCAATGCTGACCCTGTCATGCACTACCACTAGGATGCTAAGTGTCCATCCTCGCTGCAGTGCACTCTCTACAAAAAATACCTAGCTGGCCGTCGAATCTATTGGCATCAACTCCCACCAAAAACCTTTCACAGCCCAGCTGACCAGTACGTACACCGTAATTGCATTTACTTGAGGATCTACTCCGAATCCCCTCATTAACCAATTGTAAACTCCAAGAAAACTTCTCTCAGCTAGAGCTATAATTCCCTTTTGTGCTACGTTGAACTCCGATAAATCTACCCCATATTGTCCTTCTCTGATATTTCCTTCACTGTGATATATCGCGAATACAACTCTATTTGCTATTTCTGTTGACAAAAAAGATTTTCACTACAGTTATTAATCTGTACTAATCAATATTCGTTCCATAAAAGGGCTATAGGTATGAGTCAAACCATTACCGTTTCTAACATTTTACAAACTAACCCAGCGGCGCTAATAAAGTTATACGCTATGTTTATCTAACGTGTTGAAATGACGTATACCAACGATGTCCATGGCGGAGCATATTTATTTCTAAAATATCTACAATTTACTACCTGTCCGCTATGTTATTCTAGTACGGTCAAATAAATTTAACACTAACGATGGTTATGCCAAACCGCTAATATTTTCTTACTATGTCGAGTATTACACTACGTGTCTAGTACTAATTAACACTTGTCTAAAAAATTGACTACATGACGGAGGGAGAGCAAAAAATACCTGGGTTCGGCTCAAAAATCCGCGAGGGCTTTGCCACTGTACTGCTCCTCCTTTGCCTCAGCTCTATCGGACGAACGCTGGAGGCGGAAGAGGAAAATAACTCGACGGCCAGGCCATTTGCCGCCCTGGTCCACGGCGGTTTTTAAATACCGCCCTGGCCCACAGCGGCAAGAGGGTATTTCTGTAAAAAAAATTAGAAAATAGTTTTATAAATTAAAAAAATTAAATTATTAACAGTAAAAAAACCGACAAGCAGAACCCGGCACGGCAAAACGTTTCACGAATCAACAGTGTTATATTTGGGCCTCCGTCTCAGCTTCTAAGCCCAACTGCAGAAAAAACGCCTTCGATTCACTGGTCCTCTGATCATCTCCATGTGCAGTTGCACGATAAGACACTAGAATACTTATACAGTGTGATAACTTGTTTGTAAGTATAACACTAATTTACATGACCTTGTTCTCTACCTTTTAATATTCAATATTATAAATATTTTCTTTTGCCACTGATTTATTATCATGACAATTTCTGACCCTAGAGAGCAAATGTGAATTGTTTTCCCCTCTATTTTGCATAGTACTACTATATATTTGATTAGTGTAGATTGGGATACTGGCTGTGCACCACTTAGCCGTCCCAAACATTGGGATATCAGTGCCGAAAAACTATCATCTTCTAGCTAGCAGACTGGCAGTTGTAACTCTCAATTTCATCGATCCTACTCACTGCCTTGGGCTGTCGGAAAAATATTTTAAGCTGTCATTTATGACGTACATGCTTTCATTGTTTAGTTTTTCTTACTAAGCAACGACAAAATTTTCTCTGCTTCTACACCTATGTCAACAATATTTTAGTGAAAACATCAACACTGTTAGTCTTTTACAACCATAGCTGTCACATAGCCATGTAGAGAACTCGAGATGAAAAGCACAAGACAATTAGATCGTTTGGCACTGATAGGCCCAGAACGGTATAAAAAAATAATTTATAGGTAAAACTTATTCGTGGTCTAAAAGTAAATGCTGAAAAATAAACTACTAGAAAAAAACCCTAAAATCAATTTCGAAATTAAGTTTTGAAATTTAAATTTTCATAGTGGTTTATAAGTTTAAAGGCAAATGATTTTTAGTGAAGAACGAAGCTCACAGGACGTACGGACTCTCCCTAGTGATTTGGACACAAGAAATTGGAGCAAGAAATGCCCTTAGTAGTCTACTCTCACAGACAATCCAGCGGCATTGTTTCTCAGCATATACCGGCTATAACTATATATATGAAAGCATGCATTTGAACTTTAGAATATACAGACACGAGGACGGCACCAGAAAGCTGAAAGCACCAATGGTTGGACTTCGCATCCAGGCTCGACAGAGATATTTTGACTCGTAGTTATATGCAGGGGCGGAGCCAGGATTTCGACATAGGGGACCTCCCATGATGTAGTTAAAACTCTGGCTTGTTCAGTTTCTAAAGGTGCAGATGCATTTTGCTCTGGCTCTTGGAACTTGCATTTCATCCGGCTCAGCAGCTTGATCATTATTGAGATTTGGATCTTTAGTAGAAACAACCGGCTTATACCAACTATCAAGGGTCCTTGTCCTCTTCATCTTGGATTATATTATTCAATCTAATCAGGAAACAAAACAATTACTAATTAGTTGATTAATCTAATAAAACACTAAATGTCCCTACCCGATCAGTTGCAGAATTGCAATTGGATATGGATTGGATAGATGGCTTATACCTTACCTAGCGTGTTACAGCAGGAACCACAAACAGACAACACTGTCATTGGCAAGCGGAGGGAGGACCAAGGACGGACTCCGTGCTGTGGCCTGCAGATTGCGGAGGGGTGGAGGCAGAGCCGCCGGGCAGGCGACGGAACTGCGGAATAGCAGAACAGACGGCGGACGTAGAAGACGATTCGACGAATGCATGTCGGTCAATTGGTCATGTGCCTGGCTCCTTAGTCCTTCATTAGAATTTTGGTCATACGGTGATGGGCTCATGGCCTCATGGGCTAGGATGTGGGGTTAGATTGATATTGGGCTAAGATGTGTTACGGAAGCTTTGGGGGGCCAGGCCCCCCTCTCCGCCCCTGGTTATATGCAAGGACGATGTACGTGCATATCTTATACACATGCATAATTAATTGCATATATTCTGTGTCGTCATGTATGTGTTGGAAAAACTGGAAACAGATTCTGAAACATGGCTGTAACCTCCTTGGAACGATCAAGAGGCCAATCATACCTTCCGTTCTAGAAGCAGAGGCTGCAGGCTAGGACATGAGGCGAAGGAACCAAGGACATGAGTCTCTAGGACAAGATGCAGACAGCTACTCCATCCATCCCACAAAGACTTCGGTTTTAGCCAATCTTACGTGAGGCCCTTCACAGTACACTATACTGATGAAAGAAAATAGAATGGTTAAAATCTAACCATTTATTTAAATAGATATTTTAGTAAATAATATACTAATTATAAAAATTACTCATATTGCCACTGAATCTCCGCATGATCGGATGGTCAAAAATCACAAAAAAATCTCTAAATTTATTTTCCGTATCCCATCTAGCACAAATCTCTGTGCGATTAGATGGAAAAAAAAATAAAAATCAGCCAAAAATAAATAACAAATTATGTATATGTCTTTTTTATTTTTTCATAATACCCTTATGCTAAGTTATATTAGTGATATATACTATATATATATATATACTATAAGTGTAAGTTTTACTTAGTATATAGTAAATCTAAATCATTGGATCACTACTACGATCCACTGACATAGGGTAGTATGTTGTACTGAAAAAGATCTCTTTCACATATATCAATATAAAGTTAAAAAAACTAGAATAATCTTTACTTTACCTGTTTGGTTTTTCCTGTTTGGTTGTAGGTATTTTACTTAAGATTCACTCAGTTTGTCTCGCTGTCAAAAGAGTCCATGGCAGCTTCCTACTTTAATATTAGTATCACACATTTTACTAGCATATTTGTAGCTTACTTTGGTTTCTTGTCTGAAATTAAGTACTACATGCTAGGCATATAGCCATATAGGCCGGCAGCGAAATGGTTTTCAGTGAAAATTTCTTTTTTACTTAAGAAAAAAAACACTTGACCAAAGATTATCCAAATATAAGAAAAAAGGAAATTCAAGTACTTTATAGTAGGCGTTCACTAAAGAGCACCGACTGCTAGGACTACTTATGGATGGTATTGACCAAGTTAATTAGCACGGTGCCCTTCAGACCGAATTTAGTCAGTGCTTAAGAATTCTGTCCTTTTGTTTGCTCTGAAGTTCAATCGAACATAAGGTGCATTTGAATTAGGATGGATGAACATACTACAAGTACAATCAATGTGACATAAATGTAGCCTCTCAGGTTTGTTACACTGTAATAGCTGGTTTTGCAATTATATGTGTTAATCCTATTAAAACAAACTTGCATATATGCATTCAGAGCATCAGAGATGCCGCTGCGTCCTTTCAATGGTACCACTGTAATGCTGTTGGCTACTCCTTGGAAGTACTTCACCCAGATTCCAGATTGACCTCACCCAACCTTCAAGTTTAAGGATGCATCACAGAAGCCAGGGCAAACACAACTGTGTCATAAGCTTTTTCCTTAGTAGATTATTGCTGATTCCATCAGCTCAGCTCCCAGCATTCACCAGGTGATACAATCCATGCCAGTTTGCAGTATATAGCTTTTCTGTGTCTCACACTTGCAAACATGAACAAAAGCACACAAACTCGGTGACACAACCAATGCTAGCCACTCCTCATTTTGTCTCGCCGAACCCGGCGTACAAGTTTTGTATAAATACTCGGCGACGAAACCGCACACAGTTCTCGTCAGTGTTCTTCGCGCCAAAACTTAGTTCACAAGGGAGCTGAGTGACACTGACACCTCCGTGACCGGAAAATGGGGCCAACCAGTAGCACTGAGGAGGTGAAACCCCTGACGCTTCACCACTTCTTGAAGCAGCAGCACCGGCTCAAGCCCGCCATGGTGTGGAGATGGCCGACGTCGGTGGCGGGCGCCGGGCGGCCGGTGCCCGACGAGCTGCTAGCGGTGGACGACGACGTCCTGGGCGGGACGTGGCCGCCGCGCTCCTACACGTGCGCGTTCTGCCGCCGCGAGTTCCGGTCCGCGCAGGCGCTGGGCGGGCACATGAACGTGCACCGCCGTGACCGCGCCAAGATGCGCGGCCACGGCCTGCACGGCGCCGGGCAGCAGCTGGGCGCGGCGTCGGCCGGGGAGGTGTCCGCCGCCGTGGTGACGACGGAGTACGCGGTGCTGTGCCCGATACTGAACTCCAGCGCGGCCGGCGCGGCGGTGCTCATGCCCAGCGGAGACGTGCTGCTCTCCGCGCCCGTTGCGCTCGCGACAGCTCGTGGCCAGGATCACCAGTGCAATGTAGGTGACGATGAGAACGACAAGAAGGTTGATCTGGAGCTGCGCCTTGGGTGGCCGTGAATATCATGGAGAGATTTTTTAGTCTCCATGATGTGTGATTTTTTCCCCCATTTGACTATTTTTCGGCAAATAACTTAAGTGAGACTTATGATTTGCCGGTGCATGCATTGGCAAAAGTGAGATAAAATCAAAGTTACTTCAGGAGCGAAAAAGAACAAAGGATTGGAATTTAAAATACGTTCAAGTATGTACGACTAGGCTGGCTGTGTGTAGCTGGCTATTACAGAGGTTGGATATTTTTATTGTTTAGTGAAATATTCCGTTGTCTAAACAAAATGTAAGACTAGGCAGAGCGATCCCTCATGTTTTCCTCATGATTTCCGACAGTTCTGAGGCGCCGCTAAGGATTCCCGTCAGAGGATACTGGTGAAATATCAGTAGAACATTCCATAGTTCTCTCTCTGTTCCAAAATACAACTAAGCTTTAGGTTTGGACACATATATTAAGGAGGAGTGCAAGAAGACCCTACTACCCTCCATAACATGTTCTGGTGTGCACAAGCTGAGAAGAAGTCAAGTGGCATCAGAAGTTGCTTGCCTTCCCTGCACACGTGCAAGTGAAAATTGCAATGGAGTAGAAACTGGAAAGACAAGCACTAGTGTGAACACATTAAAAACCCACTCACTAATCAATGGAGATGGAAAAAATTAAACCCACTCACTAATCGCAGGAGTTGGACAAAATAAAATTTAAACTGATAGGCACCAGAGATTGTAAGCCCAAGCGCCAAAATCACATGGCTTATACAAATAGAGCTAAACACCAAAAATTACTAGTCCTAGAACACTTCAGCATCACAACACCATCCATCCATAAAACCAGCCATCCACAACACCCTCCAGCACTTCACCACCATCCACAACAATAGCACCATCCATCCATAGCCTAAATAACTCACCTACACATGAGGCTACCATGAACATTGATCTAAACCTAGCCCAACAAGAAGAAGACAAAGAGCGCGATGAAAAACATGGTCTCCACTAGGATAATATTGTACTTGATCTCCAAGAGGATGTTGTGCAAGATGAAGACCATGGTTATGCTACCCTCCAACTCGATCTCAACCTGCAAGCTGAAGAAGAGAATTATGAAAAACAACCGGGTATGTGTTATGAAGAACATGATTCATTTTTTGCATAACAAAAGGATTATATAATGATATTGATTGTCATAAGCATAGTTCATAATCAGTAAGGAAAGAATCTTTTCTTAGGGAAGTGAGGAAATAATCTTAATCTTATTGACAGGTGTAGATATAGTAGAAAAACAATAAGATTAGCATCAAAAACAATGAACAGGACAACAGTTGGTACTTTCCATGCATGATTATGTCATCTAATGATTTTAATTTCAGGAGGAATCATGTATAGACTATAGATTAATCAATAGCTTGCTTTCCAAGCATGATTTCAGCTTCGAGTATATGCATACCTCTTATCGGGAGACAACCACTTTATCACTGCTTGCCATATCTTTCTTGTCGCTCTTCGTCATATGCACTGTAACGACCCGTTCTTCATCTCCTTGTTGGAATTCGTTTCCTGAGTTCTAACTCCTCTCCTGTTCCGTTCAGCTGTGCCCCAGTTTTTCTCTCCCTGGCCAACCGACTGTCTTTTCCCCTTGTGCCGAGTAGATTCCTACTCAGTTTCAGAGGCTTGCCCTCTACCCCTGCCCACTCGGTCGTCTTTGCAGCCGAGTAACCCTTGAGCTTGCCGACTACCCTGTCAACCAGTTCTGTTTCGCCGCCCCGACTTGCCCTGATCTGGTCAAGCTCACGACACCTTGCCTTGTCACCCGACGTGCTGTCTCATCGCCTCACCAAGTTGCACCACAGTCCCGTTTTCCCACGCACCTCCCGTTGGACGCCGACTGCCGAAGTGGTGACATAATCTAGCCTTCACCTGCCCACAGCCCCGATCGGACCAGCGGACAATAGCCGTGGTACCTCAGAACCTGCTTGGACCAACGGATAGTCAGAGGTTCTGTCTACAAGTCTCACCAACCCATTCTTACCACGACCTGAGAGTCTCATCGTCGCTACAGTGTATACCAACTCTCCCGGCCGCACCTAATTCCTAAGTCAAACTCTGCCTTGACGTCGCATCGCCCGGACAGCTCGCTGTGACCTTGTCAGCTTATCGTGACTCCTTTTTCTCTCCATCGCTCTGCACTGCAGCGTCCCAGCTTCGCGCCGGCTATATAAAGCCATCCATGCCTCTTCTTTCGTCTGTTTTGCAACCCAGCCGTCTCTGCCAAACCGCGATCACTAGCTTCACCGTTAAGTCATCGTCTTCCTCCTTCCCAGCCCCGGAGTCGTTTTTGCTCCCCGAGCTCCCTCGCCGCCGCTCATCGCCGAGCTTACCATCCGGAGTTCCTAACCGGTGAGCTTTGTCGCCCCGTCCACAAGTTTAACCCGGCCGTTTACCATAAACCTCCATCCAAACAGCCATTCATCCTCAGCCGACTGCTACCCTTTCTGCAGCCGACTGCCGCGATGTTCTTTTCCCAGTGTTTTACCTCTTTTCAGCTTGTCAATAATTATCTTTTCTACTTGTTTAGATCCTGAACCGGTGGACGATCCTGAAGCCGTCTTCGCCGAGGAAGATCTTCCGCTGGAGCTAGGCAAGCCTCTTTGATCATATTGTCTCCTATATATGCAAAATTATGTTGTTTGCAAAATATGTATACTTAATTTACACTTTAAATTGATCGGCCTCGGTTTGCAAGCGCAACCGACGGACCCTCCCAGTAGTCGCACTTCTTTTGGTAGGATATTGATGTGTTTCTCCTTTGATAGCCCCACAAATGACACGTTGGCATTATATCCTTTGGGTATGAATGCCAAGTAGAAGAGCTTAGCCCTGCAGCGATTGTATTGTCGTTTGGGAAACAGTGGTTTTACTCAACTGTTTGAAAACCCGGTACTCTGCATATCGGCGTGTTTGAGAAGAAGATGAAAGTTTGTGAAAACCTTGGTGTACAGAGACAGTGCCTGTGTGGCCTGGCTATGTATTATCGATAAGGACCGTTTTCTTTGGGGATTGCATCTAAGCATTTTACAGTGCGACCAAACGGGTAGTGTGGGCTGCCCCTGGCCGAGTAAATTGTAGGTTTAGGGAAGTCTGGTGCCGACTGGAGTGGACTCATCTGAGTTGTGGCTCGTGAGCCCTGGTGCTGATGGTGGTTGGAGCCGACCGGAAGCATTGATTCTGTGTGGATCTTTCTGCTGGCATTGGATAACCCTAGATTGGCTTTGGAAATGGCCTTGTCACAAACTTCCGGTACAGGCCAGTACTCGGTGCCAGTTTTGTGCCGTTTGGGTAAAGCGTACACCCTCTGCAGAGTTTAGCTGAACTGTTCGAACAACCGTGCCCACGGTTAAGGGCGATGTAAGGTGATTCCCATAGCGTAGATTTGTTTGACAATGATTTTGCAAAAGTGATTGATGGGAAGGGAATCGTGACCAGAGTTTGCCGAGTGGCAAACGGAAGGCCTGTGTGGCTAGAAACGGGTCTGTGTGACCCGGGGTGTTGAAGCATCATAAGCAAGTGTGTGGAAAGTTAACAGAAGTAAGTCTTCGAGTTGTAACCAGAAGACGATAAAGAGCAGGCTCCCGGGTTGTAGCCAGGGCAGCAAAGTTTGAGCTAACTGGTTGTAGCCAGTGTAGCGTATATAACCGGTTGTAGCCGGAAAATGCTTAAAGGGACAGCTGAGATTTGGTTGTAGCCGAGTCTCAGGGTCAACGAGTGGTCGGAGCCACTCGGACAAACAGCAGACCTAAGGAGTGGTCGAAGCCACTCGGGTGATAGCCGAGTTGTGTGATCACTTGGTTAATTGCCAGAAGTTGAAAATGGAAATACATGATTCAGTAACAATGTGTGGCGAGTTGTTGAAAAGCAACGTGCGGAATGGATCGAGGCGTGAGCTTCGTTCCGACAACTAAAATTTAACACACTAGTGTTTGAAAAGCAAAACGTTTCTAAAGGAGTTTTCGCAAATAAAGACTCATAGCCCCTTTTTGTCTGACCGACATGGCACTTTTTCCCGGCTTGCTGAGTACGAAAGTACTCACCCTTATCCCTATATATATTAGGTTTGGAAGAAGAAGACGAAGACCCGACTGCTGCCGAGTTCTTCCAGGACCAAGCCGACTACGAAGACTTCTGAGGTTTCGAGCCTAGTTTCCAACCGAGCCTATGGTGTAGATGTGTTCTTTTGCCGAGTAGTTTGTCCTTGCTTCCGCTCTGTCTACGCTGTGTCTCGCTAATTCACCCTGTTAGTGCTTTTGTCCATCCGGGGCCTGATCTGGATGGAAAACCCTTTGTAATATATCTGTATGTACTCTATTATGTATCTAATGTTTAGTGTACTCTGAGTTGTATCACCGATGACTATGTGTGTATCCGACTACTGATCCAGGGATTGGATACTGTGTGCATAGGGTGGGCTTGGCTTCTGCCTTGGTGGAGGCCGGGCGCCCACATGCACAAGGCTTGCTTTCTTGCTATCAGGACAGGATAAGATAATGGCAACAATATTAAAACTTATTCTAGATTTTAGTTTACAAGTTCATCAACTAACTTATGGCAAAAATCCAGCAATTACTAGTATATGATCACAAATGTATTACTACTATGCTTGGAATCTGAAAATGCATTTAACATAACATAGAATCATATACTGCTATATATTAATGGCATGAAAGAATGACTAACAAATCTAGATTTTGCATTTACACTAAACAAGCCATAATTTATATCTGTCGGAGGATGATACCTCGACGGCGGGAAGTCGGGTGACCCCCCTTTTGAGATTTGGCCAGGGGAGTAGTTCTCAGGCGAAGTCGGCGTCAGTGTGTATCAGCGGAACGATGGATGAACCGAAAGGAAGAAAGCACACGAAGAAGATAGGAGGATTTATACAGGTTCGGGCCGCGCGGAGGCGTAATACCCTACTCTTGTGTGTATGCTATGTGGGGATGAATGTGGTTGCGGTGTTACAAGATGAGCTCAGCCCGCTTACCGGAGCTGAGGAAGAAGAATAGTAGCTAGAGAGTGAGCTCGGGAGCAGAGAGCCGAGAGCTAGAGGTCCTCAGTTCAGTGTGTCCTAATCGCCGGAGCTGAACCTGAGAGAGAGAGAGAGAGAGCCCCCCTTCTAAATGTGGCATGGATCCTCATTTATAGGCGAGGGGAATCCACAGTGCCGAAGTACATGAAGAGGGAGAGAAAGCGGTGTCTTGTCGCACGTCTCCGCTTGCTGCCACCTGCTACGCCCACGCCGGGGTAGGTCGGCTGCGGGCGGCCTAGTCTTCGGGACGTGGAGATGTGACGGGATGTGACGGAGCGTCTGGTCGTCTAGTCGTCTTGGTTGATGGAGCGGGGAGACGTGACGGCGCACGCCTCCAAGTCAAAAGGCTCTGACTGTAAACAGCGATTGCACAGTGAAAGGTGCCTCCGTAGTCAAAAAGGCTCTAACTGCACAGGAGCGGGCGACAGGCGCGTCACGCCCAGTCGCCTCATCGTTAATGCGGGTAGTTGGAGAGTCGGTCCGCTGGAGTTCTTCGGGTGGATCGGCCCGGCAAGCCGAGGCGATCGGCTCTCGGGGCCGCACTCGGGGCCGAGGCGATCGGGGGCAGTCGGCACCGGGGCAGTCGGCACCCGGGCAGTCGGCATCGACTCCCGGGAACAGTCGGCACCCGGGAGCAGTCGGCACCCGGGCAGTTGGCACCGGCACCCGGGTCCGGGGATCGGCCCCCGAGAGCAGTCGGCACCGGGGCAGTCGGCACCGGGGCAGTCTAGTCGGGAATCGGCACCCGGGTCCGGGGCGACAGGCGCCCGGGACCGGGGGATGCGCGTCCGGGCCCAGCCAGTGCCCGGGCCCCTGGATACTTGGCGGGAGAGCGGCCGTAGCCGGTCTTCTCTTGCGCAAAATGTGGACTCCGGAGTATTTTCCGCGGCCAAAGACCCTCGCGTCCCTGGGGACTGGGGGACCCCTAGTCCCATTTCGCCGACAATATCAATAGCAAGATGAACAATTCCACAAAGCTGAAAAAGATGGTGAAGTCCAACACGACCAATAACAAGTCTAGGAATATCATGTGCCTGTTGCCAATCATATGGACATTGATTATGGAGTAAAGGAGCTAAAGGAATTAGGTAATTACAGCCCAAATAAATTATGCATTACATTTTGCAAGTACATATCACATTATAAAAGAGATTTGTGTCTCACATTTTCAGGAGGGGGACAAGATGACATGGATCAAGATGTGCAGCTAGGAGAATATGCAAATGTGACTACTAGTACAAGAACTTGGTTGACAGATAAGGAGCGGCAACATGTTTATGATGCATTAGTTGCAAACAGTGTGAACCTGAAACTTAAAAGGGACTCAACTACCATTGTTGCAAGCTTGTTTAACATTAAGATGGGTTTAGTCCAAAGTATTTGGAGGAAAGAAAAGCGCTGTCACGCAGAAGGTATTCCTGTTGATCTTAAGTCTAAAAAGAAGGAGAAATGTGGGCGCCATCGAGTTGTTGTGGACTTATCTCAGATCCCAACAATTTGGTTGAACAGTAGGACTGCTATTAGAGGTATTGCATCTGAGTTACATATCAGTAAAAGCTCGATGCATAGGACTTTCAAAGAAGGCAAGCTTTGTCGACACTCTAACACACTTAAGCCCTACTTGAAGGAAGAAAACAAGAAAGCCCACCTCAAATTCTGTGTTTCTATGCTAGATGATGATACTTTACCCAATCAGCCAACCTTTAGTGACATGCACAACATAGTGCACTTGGATGAAAAATGGTTCAATAACACAAACAAGGTTAGAAGGTTCTACTTGTGCCCTGACGAACCAAAGCCATTGAGGACAGTGCATAATAAAAATGCAATTGACAAGGTCATGTTCTTGGCTGCAATTGCTAGGCCAAGGTATGATCATACCGGAAATTGCACATTTGATGGCAAGATAGGCGTGTTTGTTAAGAAGGTGTGCTTACACTTTCTGATTGTTTTAATTTGATTTATTTAATATTGCACTTGTATTTTGCTTGTACTAACAATTTTATATTTGTTTTTCATATACTAGGAACCAACGTTGAGGAATAGTATCAACAGGGTTAGGGGCACAATGGTCACAAAACTAGTCATTGTTAACAGGGAAACGATTAGAGAATATGTGATTACAAAAGTTGTTCCAGCTATTGCAGCATCATGGCCTCAAGGAGGGGGAACTATTTGGATTCAACAAGACAATGCCAAAACACATGTAGCAGCAGATGATGCAGCATTTGTCCATGCCGTGGAACAAACAGGGCTTGACATTCTCATCAAGCAGCAACCTCCTAATTCTCCTGATATGAATGTTCTTGACCTTGGTTTCTTTGCTTCTCTTCAGTCATTGACACTAAAAAAGAATGCTACAAACATCGATAAACTAATCACTAATGTTGAACAAGAGTATGCTAATTATAATGCAGCTAAAGCTAATCGTGTGTTTATTACACTATAGTCTTGCTTCATAGAGGTTATGAAGGCTAGGGGAGGCAATGGGTATAAGATTCCCCACATGAACAAAGAAGGAATGGAGCTTCATGGAGTTCTTCCAACTAGACTTAGTTGTGATGAAGTTCTATATGAAAGTGTAATGCAAGCCTTAGCCGAGTGAAGGAACCTATGATAAAGGGATGCAACTATGGAATCTTATTTTGGACATGTTTTAATTTGAAGCATTATCAAATGTTGTCGAATGCTGTTTTGGATGAAACCTAATGTGTGTGGGTATATGTTTAATGTTCATGATCTAAACATGTAATTGTATGCATTGCAACGGCAGGGAGCTATTTGCCACATGTAACTAATGCACCGGTGAGGGAGGCCAATCAGGTAGCTCATGAGCTTGCTAAGAGAGCTCTTTGTTTGGAAAATTCTTGTATTTGGGTCGATGAACCCCATAGCTTTATTCTGAATTTGTTGGTGAACGATTTTTTCAGATGAAAAGCTCACCAAATCTGAATCTGATGTTTGTTGAAACTACTGCTGTGAAAAAATACATTTTCCTCCCCTTACCAACAGCAAAAGAAGTCCAACATATACACATCAACGTCAGTCTTACTACGATACAAAGTGCTCGTAGGCTATATGTCAAACTTTGTGTAATGTAGCTGATTGTGAAATTGTTTAAGAGTAAAATTTCTGCACGCCAAAATAAACTTATAATCTATCTTGATGGGATTACAAATTTGTTTATTACATCTACGATTCAACTGTAAGAACTGATAAGACTCTACTCGATTGATGAATGCTTGTTTTTCAGAAATACTCCTCTAGGGTGAGAAAGAGCAGAACAATTTATGGATGAATAATAAAATGAGACAGAGCTGTGTTGAATCCAAAGCATGCAACAAATTCACCAAACAGGAAACAATAAACATGAAAGGTCCTTAATTAATTAAACAAATTGATCGAGCATCTCATGCTTACAGATGCGCCAAACAGGATTAGTCCACATGCAACTCCTTTGTTTTTTTAAATATTTGTTCATTCCATCCATCCATATGTAAGTAGTTCAGCCAAAAGAGCATGCCATATCTGTAGCCTTCATCTCCTAATTAGTCACCTAATATTACTACTAATACCTAATACTGATGCTAGCACTAATACTTACTCCTACTGATACTACTAATACTCCTAGATGGCATATCTTTCATGGCATTATTAGTGAGGTTTGATGAAGTACATGGGAACTAAAAGCCTCAACATACCTTCGTGAGTTTCAACAAATTGATCGACACCCTCATCGTCGGCAGCTGCTTCATCATCATCATCTTCTAGGACAGCCACCTCCTCCCTGTCGACCAGCTCTTCAATGCCATCCATCAGTTGGTCCTCCGAGTCGACAAAGAGGCTGTTGTTCGGTTGCTGCTCCAAGTCGGTGACGCCGCCACAATCCTGCTCCTCAAAGTCGGGGACGCGGCCGCTGTCGGGATGCAGCTCGGAGTCAAGGACGCCACCACCCAGCTGCTCCTCGACATCGGGGACGCCGCCACCCAACTGCTCCTCGGAGTTAGGGATGAAGCCACCGTTGGGAGGCAGCTCTGAGTTAGGGATGCCGCCACCTGCCTGCAGCTCCGACTCAGGGACGAAGTAGATGTCCTCGGAGCCGAGAACCACACCACGACGCAGCCCTCCCCCCGCTTGCTCCTCAGACTCAGGAAAGAGGCCGCCGCCGAGATGCTGCTCCGTGTCGGAGAAGTGGCCAACTGCCTGCTGCTTTGACTCAGGGACAAAATATACGTCCTCAGTGCCAAGAACACCACCAGCATGCCGACCGCCTCCTCCTCGGCGGAAACCTCGCCTTCCACCGAGAACACCACCAGCACGCCGCCCGCCTCCTCCTCGCCTTCTGCCACTTGGCTGCTATGAGTCGACATTGCTTTCGTCGTCCGACAAGAAGAGGAACTCGCCATCACCACCCTCCTCTGAATCTTGAACAAAATCCCTCCCTTCTACAACAATGGATCCCTTGTTCTTGCCCTTGAGAGCCACCCAAAAACCATGCCTCTAGTGTTCCACTATACGGCCGCCTAGTACTCGTCGCTGCCTGCATCGTCGGTGACAACCGCCCTCCATAGCTTCCGCCACCTCTTCCACGGCCACTTCCGCCGCGGCTTCCACGGCCGCTTCCGCCGCCCTCCGCTTGCATGCAGCCATGCTGGCCATGCGTGCCGTGGCCTTCGCGGGCGTGCTGTGCGGTGAATCGGCGCGTGGCCGCCACGCCATTGCCCACTAGGGCAGTGGAGAGATTGGGGATTTGGAGAGTAGAGGGATTAGGGATCTGGAGAGTAGAGGCAAGCAGTGGATGAGGCCAAGGCGTGCTTGGGTGGGGGCGTGGGTGGGATGGGAATTGTTCGCGTGCGTGGGTGGGTGCATCGTCTCCTTGGTATGGGGGCGAGCGGGCCCGGGACTAGTCGGGTGGAGTGATTAATCCTAGGGGTAGTATGGGTATTTTAGGGCCAAAAGTCACCTTTTACAGGTATGAGGTTGCTATATTTGGGACAAATCTTAAAGTCTAGAAATTGTTGTATTTTGGGACGGAGGGAGTATATTTTTTCCTAAATACTCCCTACGTCCCAATATAAGGTATCTAGAGTTGTGCACGGTTATTAAGGAAGTAGATGAAATTAAATGTTGGGTGGTTGTGTTTGTTTGAGATAAAAAAAAAGTAGGTGGAGATTAAATGGGAAATGATTGCGAGAAGGGATTAGTTGAAGAACTTGTTAGATTTTGCGATAAATTTTAAATGTTAGAAATTGCTATTTGGCAGATGGAGTACAACGACAAAGCATAAAAAATCTTAGAAGGCCCCAACCTGGCGACAAACACTCAATCCATCAATGTCTAGGCCCAAACTCAACCCACACAAGTTCATTTGAGGCCTAAAACGCCGCGTCAAAAACGAAGTTCAAGTCTTATGCCTACCTCACCCACCCCACCACCCTGGGGCGCGGCCCGCTCGTCTCCGTCCTATCTGATACTCCTGCTACTGGAACTGGAGTACTGCTTCCTGTCTTTCTCCGTTTAGAAATATAAGATAAATTAGATCTATACATGGTCTCTTATATTATATTTTAATTATTATTTTTAAAAAATATATTATCAACAACTATAAAATTAACATCATATAAAAATATTTTCAGATACAGATATGGTGATACTACATGTCGGTGTGGGTACATCGTCTGCAAGGATCCGACGGGACCTCCTTTGCCAGTTCGGCCGGGGGCTGAATGTGTTCGACTTGTCGTAGGTTGATCCACAAGTAAATGCATCAAGGGAATTATATAGGTTCAGGCCGCACGGTAACGTAATACCCTACTCCTGTTATGTTTTTTGTTTCTTGGTGGTATGTGAGAAGCCTTTATAGAACTTAGGCTCTCAGAGTTTGTTTTTCTTCTGAGATTCGATCAGATTCGATCCTCTCTCCTCTTGTCCTTGGCTCTCCCCTTATAGCTTTTTTTAGTCAATACACAGTTGCCAAACTATGGAAACAACATATACCATTAAAAAAATATGTATGGTAGGTTTTGTCACCCTCTGACCGGTGGGCTAGTTTGCCGTGCTCCTGTGGCCCCCCTCAAGACCAATCCGAAGTGACAGGGCTGTCACCTGCCACACGTCCTGACGTGGCCGTCGAGCACTCGCTGAGGAAGATTGGACTTGCCACGCTGGTCGTGGACCCCTCATGTCAGCCTCCCACAAAAGTAGGTTAAACACAATGCGCCTGGACAGGTGGCACAATAGTCAACCGCGCCGCCTGCCAGCCCATGCCTCCTATTAGGAAAATATGATGATGGTGCTCGACGTGAGGTACAGAGCCGTCCTGTCGCTCACGCCGCACGCCCGGTAGATATACGTCTTTAATAAAAGAGGCGCGAGAAGATCGAAACGAGGCAGCATGCTCCGTCGTGTCGTTATTAATGCCTCTATCTCCGTGTCCTCCCTAAGCTGCTTAGGCGAGCCGAGCTCGGGGACGGGGAAAGGCTATGCCCCGAGCACGGCCGCTGCGACCACGAGTTCAGGGTACGTCCCAAGCTCAACTCTTATAGCTATAAGTTCGGAACCTTACTTTCTGGACCCAAAGGATCCCAGGTGTAGCTTCGTAGTGGATGTGAATTATGCGTATGACCATTGGCAATACGATGATGTGACGCCAAACCGCTCTGAGCCAGTGAAAGCCCTGGTTTCTATTTCACCGATATTATGTACATGATACTAAACACATATATTTTTAGTTTTATTATTAGTTAAAATTTTTGAATGTTGATTTTGTGAAAAAAAAAACTTTTATGTTTTTAAACGGGGGAGTAGTACTCCCGTGGGAAAAAAAAGCCGAAAACATACGTTCCAAGCGGGTGCGTAGGTGCGTAGATATATATATATCGTGATCAGTGAAATATCATAAAGGGACAGTAAATAGATATGTGCGCATGCACGGGTGTCCGACGAACCACCGTCCCGGCCAATGGCCATATCCAGGAGCGCTCCGTGGCGAGCGCGATCGATGGGGCCCCTGCTATACACCCCGCCTGCGCCGCGCTGCACGTGGCGCTACGCGCGTGCTAGGCCCCGGCATCCATGCGCGCTGCCGCTAGCCGCTGGGCCGGCACAGCGAGCACGCACGTACAGGCACGCTCGCACACTGTGTGATGCCGTCCATGCACGGCCGGGGACCGATGGATCGATTTGATGCCGTACGTGCGTCGGCTGACACCGTCGCCGACCGTTTCAGGATTCGCTTCGAGTTGCCCCTGCACGCGCCGCGCCGCGCCGCTTTTGCACGCGTCGGCCGGCGCGCACGTACATCCGCGCGTACGTACCATGTCCCGGCCGGGTTTGCTCCCCATCTTCATCAAAGAATCAGCCGGGCGCCCGGTGTTGGTGGCTGCGCATGCATATGCATGGCTGCACGGCTAGCTAGCTGCACGTACGGTATTGGAGGTTACCTGCTAGATGGATCAACATTCGTGATTTTTTTCGATCATAGGGAACAAGCAAACGCAAGCCACGTACACTCGAGTGTGTACCTACCTTCAATAGACACAGGCTATAGACAAATTCACCACATGGTTATAGGCATTAGGATTTGAACTTGAGCAGAATTATAATACCATAAACTGCGTTACTACACCAAACATACTTCTCCCAGAGGATGTGCTGGTGTTGAGGATTCGGAGATCAATCTCTCCTATCATCTTCAACTAGCTAGAGCGCTGATTAGCAAAGCTTCATTCCTCGATCGCTGCGGGGCAGAGTAGCAGACCACATCTGTGGTGTGCATGCATCCGACAGCGCAGCTAGTAGTCTCGTGAACCTAATATTGTTTTGATCTGTCCAGCACCTGTGTAAAACATGCATGAATTTTCTGGGCGATGTTACAGCTTGCGAGCACTGATCTGGAGGGAGTACTTTCTTTTACTTTTCTACTCTAAAAAAGAGGTTTTGTTTGTCCTGGCGTAAAAAAACACTGCTAATCCATTTCCAATCGCTTCTGCCCATTGGAGCTTCTGGCACATTACCACTACATAGCCTCTAAAAATTAATCTCTGTAGAATTTAATATCCGTTACAATATACGGACACGTAATTATTTATCGTAGTGAACATGTATATTACTAGTTTAAAGAAAACGGCAGGAGCTCTGCATATTCAGCTAAGACGAGTGTATTGAGAGAATTACGTACGGAGATTAACAGTTACATATTTAAATAAAAAATATGGAGAGAGTACTATGTTATCAACGCTCACGGAAAATTGAAACCATTAATATAGGTAGCCAAATAATGGCGCTTACACTATACAGTATATATACCGTACTGACTGGATACTACCAGTACTACAGAACTAGGCTTCCATGCCGGTTTCAAACAATTATCAGTGCATGTTTTAGAACCAACATATTTTTAGACACTGATGGCCTCCCCTCTCATCAGTGCCAGTTTAGGAATCGACTGATGAGGTTCATCAACTAAAAAAATGAGTCTGGCTCATCCAAATCCAATAAAAATCAATACACATATCACAACACTCATTGAGTTGGTTCACAAATCAACAACTCACAAATCCAAATCAACATCACAGATCAAAAACTCATCGATGGATACACCAAAACTACAGAACTCACCGCTACTGCTGCCGTCGTTGTCACTGAGACAACACTGCAGCCCCACCCCTCCCAGATCCTCCTCCGCCTCATCAGACATAGTGCCATCGAGCATCCGCCTCACATGCAACGAGGAGGAAGTGGAAAAGGGCGAGGGAAAGGGGAGACAACAACATGTTTCCTTGCTCCAACCAGCCGGATCCATCAGCAGGGAGGCCAGGACGCTGGTTCCGATGTCCCTAGCCTCCTCATTAGCCAATGCGGCATCGCGACACTCATGAGTAGGAAAGGAAAGGCGCTAGTGGAGGATGGCTACGGCACGACACTCCTAAGGGGAAGGGAGAGGTGCTGATAGAGGGCAGCGGCGGCGCTGCTTTGGTGAGAGGGGATGGCGAGAAGTTGGTAGAGGGACGCAGGTGAAGGAGGAGGGCGAGGAGTTAGATTTATTTCCTTGCCTGCTGGATTAGATTGGCTCGTCTCGGCAGTTTTTTTATGTCAGTTTATATATACAATCTACACCAATAGATCTTTTTCTAGGTTGGTTGACCTAAAAATAGACGGTAAATATATCAGTAATATTTTTTCACTCTTAAGTCATGCATAGATCTAGAGTAAAAAAACTCTATTAGTATTGGTTTTTAGTTAACCGATACTGATGGGACTTTACGGTTGACGTGTTGCGTGGTAGTGTACTACGTGATTCGATTCTTGGCATTCGCACACGACAGTTGTTGTGCACTGCCAGCTGCAGGGGCCGGCCTGTAAGTATGGTCATGGAGCTGAGCGGCGCCTAGCTAGCTATAACCGTATATATACCAGCTAGCCAGCTACATGTACAGCGCTACACAGTGAATATATATATATGAGTACTTGATCTTTTTTATTTCGCCGGGCCGGAGTACTTGATCTTTTAATACACACTCAACCCATCAAAGTCATCCAAATAGCTTTGAGATAATGAGTGTGCGTAACTGCGTACTCCTTAAAACCTGTCCAACCGAGTTCTATTGTTCTAGTCTTCGATTTAGCAGGAACGTTTGTATTTATAGCAAATATTCTTTCAATACTAGACGACATATCTATTGACAACAAGACGCTCAGAATGAATTCATCAAACATAAGATATATAAGCCAGTCTCTCGAAGATATCCGTAAAGTTCGATGTATAACTATATATTTATATTTATAGAGATGAGTATACACATTTGTATGGGAGCATCTGTATTTCCAGGGAACAAAAGTGCATATACATTGAAATCAGAGCATATAAGCAGAAGTGGCGTCTATATTTTAATTTGTCTCTTGGGCCAACTCGGTGACACGTGTACATCTGGCTGGAATTTTTACATTCTAGCAATTTTTAAAGCTTATTCTACAAATAGATAAAAAAAACTTATTTTATGAATGGATACCTAGCTTCACACCAAGGTTAAATAACTTTGCGCCAATGACACTGATACCCTGCTAAGAATCGAACCCAGGATTTTAGAGACTAAAAAAACTGCTAAGAATCGAACCCAGAGCATCAGAGCGCCTGAAAAAAAGAAGGAAAGCCAAGAATCAAGCCTAGGACGCCAGGACACCTCTCCACTAGAGCACATGTGCACACCTATTTTGAAGAGAATGTGTTTTTTTTAAACATATACTAGCTCAACACTACGCTGATTAGTTTCTGATCTTCGGCTAGCGGGTTTCCGTACTATGGGCAGGTGTCGGTGCGAGCCCATTTAATCTTGGCGTCAATATCCATGACGTCTAGAGTTTATTTTCATGTTAAAATTTTAAGGATTTATTTATAAAATAATTTTTTTAAGAGGGCTATGTTGTGAAAAATCCAGTACATCTGGCCCAAGTTGCCGTTGTTCTGCAGGGTTCATGCAGTAAACCCGGTCAGGCAATCGTCCATTGACTACCGCTCTCTCCTGCGGACGCCCCACTGCACCGGGAGATTTGGGCAGCGATCCGATCGATCGACAGCCCGTGCACGACCCCCTCCTGCCCGCTCGCGCGTGGCACCAAAACACATTGATTTCGCTTTGGCACGTAACAGCTAGCCATATACCGATCGCGGATCGCCCATGCAGGTAGCACACGCTGCATATCTCTGCTGGCCGGCGAGCACTGTATATATGGCTCCAAAACGGCTGCCTCGCCTGCTCTCTCTGTAGATCGTAAATTAATTAGGCGTCCGATCTGTCATCCGTGTCGTCACAGGCGCATCAGCGCATGCATGCTTATCTCATTTACGCATGCATGGCCTGCAGCCTGCGTGAGAAGCTAGCTATCTCGACAGAAAGACAACTCCAGTGAGATAGTGCAATACTATATTAAATGTGATCTGATCTGCTTTCATCCACGTTTCAGCAGTGTACATGGTACTTGCTCGATCGCATGCTAACGGCTTCTAGATTAACTACAGTAAACTCAGTAAGCACGTGGTTGTATATACCATCGAGCAGGCGCTGCATACTGAGTGAATGAGTGAGAGAGCGCGATTGATCGTCTTCAGCTACATGCATATATGCACAGGGTTGATGAGTATACAGTACACTAATACGCACGAGGCATGCATACGACAAGGTGAGAGCACTGTTAAGTAGTAGTAGTAGTTTTGGGTGTAGCGTACCATACCGGATACGTCCGTTACGATACATACGAAAGAGAGATCGGGTACATGAACAGATTAGCCTCTTGTCTCTTGTAAAATACGTACTATATACAGTTTCTAGCTAGCCAAGTACTATACTATTACTGGGTTTAAAGTCGACCAGAATGCATGCATGGTCCAAGCTGTCAGCGGAACCATGTGATCAGCGAACCTTTGCTCGTTGGAAACCACGCCACGAACAGTGTGATAGCTGAAATCTGTCTCCCCAACACAGACGCGAACAAAACTCGCGAGTGGAAAGTGCGCCGTGCAGCAGTTGACACCAACCTTTCTAGGATTAGCCCTTTTCTTTAAGCGCCTACAGGACGCAGAAATCGTCCTAGCGCTGATAATTAGCACATGCTTCCGCAGTTCCGCTTGAGTTAACTTTGGATTGGAGCGCACGAGAAACTTCCTGACTCTCGCAGAATTGAGTGTTCCGGTAGAGCATTAGTGATATTTCTATCATTAAAAAAAGGGACTTGCGTGTCTCACATTTATAAGAAATCTTCGTGATCTTAGACTTGTAGACGGTTCAATCACCCTAAGAATCATGCAAACACGTAACCTTATCATTTCCTCCTTCTCCCTCTCTGTCCACATGTGACACGAGCGAGGTGAGCTGCCCACTCCTTCTCGCGCCACCACTTCTCTTGTCCGCTCGCCGCCCTCGGACTCGCCAGCACCGACAAGGCCCACCCGGCTGTCCTCCTACCCCTTTCCTCTCACCAACTCTCCTCTACCTAAGCCGCACGACGCGGGTCCTTTGCCGTACAATCTTTTCCGTCTCTGCAGCTCCCCCACTGCCGGAAACGCCACTACCGTCCCCTACCTCCTAACCACTCCAGATCTATTGTTTGTAAGACGGGTTGAATCCCGACTATGGTATTTGAAAACGTACGCGTCATCTTACTAAGGTATTCGCCAATCTGTAAAACAGGAGTAAAACACAAGGATTTTTATACAGGTTCAGACCCCGGCGTGAATAATAGCCCTACTCCTATATATATATATATATATATATATATATATAATATATATAATATATATATATATATATATATATATGCACAAAGTACAAGATGGGGCGTAAATGTCTGATCTAGCCTACCAACTACTCTTGAAACGGTGTAATCGCGACTAGGTGTGAAAGGCTTTCATCGGCGTGCTTGATGTATCTTGATCTATAGGCTTATGATTCGAGGCCTCCCCTCCTGGAAAGCCTTGTATTATATCAGAGATGACTCCCTCTTCTAGTAGAACTCGAAACTCTAGATAAGACACGAGCAGATAAGTCCTTGTCGTCTCCAGATCGGACTACGTATCCTTCCATATCGAAAATGTGTTTCCCTCCTTGAAGCTTTATCCGTATCCGATACCACCTTCCTATCACATTAGTATGCAGTATTCCTGACAGTGTATATCCATGTATACAAGGTATATCATATCTACTATACGACAATCGTCGACCTGCCTACTACTCTCCTCCAACCCTACAGCTCCAAGGCACCGGCGCCACCTCGCCCACCGGCCCTTGTCCACTTCCACTGCGGGTCCAGTCACCGCCATGCCATCCTTCTAACCAGAGAAAACCCTCCTTTCCCCTCCGCCGACCCCCTCCTACTCCGACCCCATCTCTAAACACTAATCCGTAGTTCTCTGTAGAAATTGGGTATCGCCGCGCCGGAGAAGAACTGGAGCTGAATCGTAAAGCGGATCCGATGGTCCAAAATCTGTAAGGTTTGGGCTTCAATTTCTATCGAACGAAGGTTCAGTAAAAATAATTATCAATATCATAATCGTGGTGGATTCATAAATTGAGCCACCAGGGTGCAAGCACTCCACACGATTACTTCCAAATATATTGTCTCATGTGAATTTTGTGACTTAACTTCCGTTAACTAAAAAACACTAACTATAGTATGTTAGCCAAAATGCCAAAGATGCTCATGAGATAGTACAACCTTTTTTATGGAAACGGATAGTATTGCTGTGCCATAGGCTACCTCGGGAGATGCCTAGCATACATCAATTGCTGTAAACTGATCCGAGATGCTTCTGCTGGTAACGAAGAACGAAACCACTGCAGAAAAAAGAGAGACCTGTCTTGCACGTTCTGAAGTTTTGCGTGTGTTTATATATGCATATCATATGCCCTAAAAGGCTGGCTAGTCTTGCACGTTGAAGATTTGCGTGCGTGTTTTATATATATATATATATATATATATATAATATATATATATATATATATATATATATATATAATATATATATATATATATATATAATATATATATATATATCATATGCCCAAAAAGCTGGCTAGATTCTTTCGAAGTTGTATCCTAATCTGATCCCGTTTTTCTTAGTGTTCTGAACTGTACTGTCATCTAGCTGCCTCCGCGATCTGTTATCATCTGGTTGCATCCCAAAAGACATTCTTAAGGGTATCTTTCTCGGTACAAGTTACTTGTAGTTGTATATGGGCACAAATAATATCAGCAAAATATGGCTGCTACCGCTTACAATTGCTTTGTTCTACAAAAAGGTGTTTATCAGAGATCACAGCTGATAGTAAAGAAAAAAAGAGAGAGTTACGACGACGACTGTAGCTGCGTGTCTACGACCACAAGAATATTCAGGCTACCGCGACGCAGAGGTTCCTTGGAGGTGCCAGTTTCGATTTGTGCGTGAACATGATTTCTGCCTGCGCTGCAGGTTGGATTCTGCAAAACCGTGCTTGTTTTACACACACTTGGTATGGTAAGTGGTAACTTTCAAACATGCTATACTGTAAGAATACTCTGACGCCTGTAATAATATTTCTACTACCCAGCGTTTTATTTATTACTACTTCCGCTCTTTTAATATACTGAAAGGTTAAAAACTAATTTCCAGGCCACAAGTCGACTTGGATTTATCAGAGAAGTCTCAAACTCCCAAGAGTAACTTTACGCGTACTCTCTACCGATAGTATTTTACTACTAGTATTTAACCAGTAGAAGTGATCTTAATCATATACAAATTTTACTACTAGTAGAAAAATTATTTTACTACCAATAGTTAAAGTGATATAGAAATAAATCTGATACATTAGATCAGAAAATATGAACAGTCTAGATTGATTCTACTACCAGTTAGAGAGTATGGTTAAAACACCTCAACTCCCAATGCAAGACTGCTTATTGGTGTCTATGATCTCGACATCATCTAGACACTTAGAACTACTCTCCCCATGCACAATGTTTAAGAATAGCCAAATAATTTAATATACACACATTTGTTTTAGAGATAATCTACTATACCATTGACTTTGGCTCAATTCCACGATCTATCACCGACTTTGTTCAGTTCCTAATATGCCATTGTCTTTTGCTAACTTCTACGATTTACCATCGCCGTCCAGTTAGCTCCGTTTGTACTTTACAATTTGTCCTAGTGACTGAAATACCCCTGAGACAAAATACCCTGCGACAAAGGCTTATATAATCAGGTATGATCAGAGAAGAATATGAGCTAGTAACTTCTGCTAGTTTTACCATTTACAATCTGGTGATTCATAATTTCAACCAAATTGGAAGGTTTCATCCCAAAGGTATTTGGTCCTTAGGAGAAAATTGTACTTACAAATGAGACTAACTAGATGGCGATGGTATATCATAGAAGTTAAGCAAAAGCGATGACATATTATAACCGAACGAAGTTAGTAGCAAATTATGGAACTGACCAAAGTCAGTGGTAGATTCTCTCTTTCTTTTAAATAAACATACTCTCACTTTTGAATTAATGCTTAGACTATTGCCCATGGCGAGGGGCAATTTTTTTGTCTTTGTATGTTGGATACTTGATTTCGTATTGAGCTTGGTTCTCGTACAAGACCTACTCATTAACTCCCATGCTATATGTGGCATTGCTAATTAATGCTGTAAACCCTGGCTGAGCATTGTGATTACTCTTATTCTAGCAATGTTCTCGATCGCTTTCTCTCCGACCGTACAATAATGTGTCATTTGTAATAGCGGGAAACAATTATGAGTTTTATCTTTGGGTTCTAAGAAAGGATCTCTGATCATCTAGGCTTGAGATGCCGAGACGTTGCGTTTCATTACTTGTGTTGTAAGCCGGAACATATCATATCCATATTTATATTTCAAAAGCATATACTCTGTCAAGCACGTGGAAATAAAAATTTATTCCGATCCGCGCCTATTTCCTCTATTATTTGTTCCTAAAGTATATATACAAGATTAGTTAGATGATGTCCTGGTCAGGATACACAAGGTGGAGTTCCAATAACCAATATATCCTTTGGAAAAATTAATCCTATGAGATCAGGTTTCGGTCTACACCCTGTTTAACAGCCACTAACCAACCCTAAAATTATATGCATTTAAATTGATAAGTTATGTCTACATATCACGATTTAAATAGGTCTAAACAGAAGCCGGTCTCCTGAGATTGCATTGCAGACAAATGTGAGCTAGCCAGAGTAATTGCTCTAGAGCTTATGCGCAGGGCAACGGGACATCGCCCCTCAAACCCGAAAGGCACTAGTACACATCGATGGTCTGGCACTTGTCTCCTAGTACTCTCCTTACCATGTACTGTGCCCACTGTTAATCCATGTGCTAGCACCTCTCTCCACCCTACACCAATTCCTCTCACGTACGCAATGATCCTGATTATGTGGCACGTACCATCACATATAAGCAACTGCCAAACAAGTTTGTACTACCATCTTAACCCTTGACAGCCACTAAAAGTCATTTCAGTAACGCACAGCTGAGCTAATTAATGATATGATCGGTTGAGCTAAGAATGATAAATCGTAAAATTAAAGAAGTAATAAAAAATAATTATAAGGTAAAACTTCATACCTATATATCACGGTGTAAAATATAATCAAAGATGAAAAAAATAAACTACAATTAAACAAACCCAAAATTAACTCAAAAAAATCAAATTTAGATTACACGAACAGCTGATAAATCAAACATACAGACAATAAAAGCAGAAACCTAATTACCTCTTGTTCTGAAAAAAAAACGTAATTCTAGTTATGCAAGCGGACGAAGTAGTAAGAATAGAGAGCCATCAGGGTGAATATTTCAAGCGGGAATGACCAAATGAGAAGGGGGAGGAGCGAGAGGGCCATGTCTGTGAAAGAAAATACTCGACGGTGACCCGACAGCCATGTTCGTCATTCCCCAATCAGACGGGCCCCTCTCACACAAGAGCTGCCGTGTGGGCCCCTTTACTTCCTCAGCTCGTCAGCAGCTTCCCCCATCCCCATGGCCGGTGACTCTCATTTGCATACCAGAACGAACACCACCCCACTCCCACTATCGAACAAAGCAAGAAAAAGAAAAATCTCAGCATAGGCCAGAGAAGATGTCTCGATGATGAAAGATGAGTGGCCTATGGAGTGAGTGAGACCACACCTCTTTCGTCTCCTCCACTCTCTTCCGGCTTCTCCCCCAATCTCTCACTCACTTTCAGCTGAAAGCAGCAGCAGAAGCATTCATAGAAGAGAAGCATCATCGTTTCGATCCATCCATCTCTCCTCACGTGGAGAGAGCTCGCTCCCCGCGAAGATTTCACCGCGACGCCCAAAGAGAGCGAGCTTTTGTGCCCAATCTCTTGGACATTCCGTGGTGTGCGCCGCTTAGCAGGAGATCGGATCCACCATCTATCTGCTCCTGCTGGCTGCCCCCATCCTGCGACGCTGCCTGCCTGCGAGCCGCAGTTGCCCAAACCACAGAGCCAAGACAGAGCTAGTTAGCTTCCTCTCTATCTCTCTCGTCGCATGGATATTATTGCCCAATCAGCTAGAGCTGGTCCTCCCATGTTGCGCTAGATGACGCACGCATAGCACGCAAGCGCCAAGCGCCAGCTGTCCTTGGTCTCGTAGCGCCCAGCTCATAGCTAGCTGCGCCTCACTCTCTAATCTATCATTCTTTCGAGAGAGGAAGCAACAAGCTAGCTACGAACGACAGCCCAACGAAGAAGGAAGCACGCCTGGCGGCACGTCGTGACACGAGCAAGGGGGCCGCTGGCAGCGCCACGCCGTGTCGTCAGTCGGAGAGCATGGGCACTGGATGCCCTGATGCAGCAGCCGCGCGACCCTCATCTACTGACACTTTCAACGCTGCAGCAGCGGGCGGCGTCCGCCGAGCGCCGCCGCGGGTGCGCGCTGCGAGCTTCGTTGTGCCCTCTTCGGCCTTGCCCGGCTGGCCGGCGGCGTGCGCCGTCGCCGGCCGCCGGAGACGACAGGGCAGTGGCGTCCCGAGCGGCGGGAAGTGAGATCAGAAGCCGCCGCAGCGGGAGAGGAAACGGCGGCGGCGGCAAGAGGCACAAGAGCAGCGGAGGACGCTGAGAGCAGCGGATGACACAGCACATGCCGTCGGAGGCGGCGGCCGCCCCGCCAGAATGAACGAGTACACTCCTCCGTGCTCGCGGTCCGCTCATGCCGTGTAGTCCGAATCCAAACGCTGCGCACCAGGACGACACTACCTAGCGCTACCTTACTTCTCGCCTACTGATGGAAGCTTGGGAGCATCCGAGTGAAAAAGGGTGTGGTAATAGTTCATCCCGTGCGTGCGGAGTAGATTCTCATTGCTATTGGATTGTGGGTGTCTGAAAATGGGGCAAGCAAGAAGTGGTTTGGCGACAAGCACTGTGAGTCCGTGATTTTTCTTCGAGAAATTTGTAAAAACCGTACCTTTTGTGGTACCCACAAACTTTTTTATACACAGAATGAATTCTTTACAACCTCCGTGTGGTGTTGAGGGGTATTTATATTTTTGCGGGTTGTTACAGTGTCAACTGGGCGAAGACGGAATCTTGGGAATTTCAAGGTCACTTTAAACTACGAGTCCGGCATTCTTCCCATAAGATTCGTCTCCATGGGACAACCTTCCCGCCACTTCGTGCCCTCTAATGTGCTTGCCCCCGTGTCATATCATTGCTTGAAATCCCACTCGTGCACAACAGTTTCTACTTTCAGCCTCTTGCTACACAAGCGCATCCCGCTAAGCTCTAGAATTCTATGCCTTAGGTTGATCTGGCGCGCACGTTCACGTCGGTTTTTTTTTTGGAAAAGAATACGTCACTGGCGCTACTTAGTTAGCTTTAATCCGTTGTAGGCGGACCAGCGTCCCATTGTCGAGGCGCCATGATTCGCTGAAGGAGCTCAGCACCTGTCTGCGAGAGGTTCGCGCGGGCGGGGAGGGCCGGGCTCAGGAAGGTGCGGGGCGAAGAGCGGGGGGCGGGCTGATACCGCCGCCGCCGGCCCACATGCAGCAGCAAACAACAGGAGGCAAGCCTGACACGGACGCTGACGCCGGCCCCCGCGGTGTCGGTGGGGTGTGCCGGCCGGCGTGTGGGCGCGGAGGCGCTGAGGCGGAGGAGGCGGGGGGCGGGGTGGAGCGCAGGCCGTTGGGGCGGCGCGGGGGTGCGGTGTGGCGATGGTGAGCGCGCGCCATTGACGGTGTTGGGGGGGTGCCAACACCCGCCGCGGACGCGCGCGCGGAGACCGACGCGCCGCATGGGGCGGTAGCGAGGAAGGGGAGCGCGTGTGGTGGAGACGGGGCAGCGGCAGGCGGGCGCGGGGTGGAGTGGCGGCGGTGGCGGGCGGCCGGGCGAGCATGGCTCTCGAAGATGCGGGGCCGGCGTGGCGGGGGAGGGGCGCTCCCGCTCACCGTGACTCCACCTCAACGTCACCGCGCTTGGCTCGCTGCCCCTCTACTCCATCAGCGCAAGGTACGAATGCATGCTGCACATGCTTTTACTTTCCTTTTTTAAGCGATGGCGAGAGAGCGTGCAGAGGGGGAGAGGGGAGATAGGCCGGTGGAGGGCAAGTTCGTTAGCAAATGGGCACTGTCTAGCTATCTATGCTACTTAAATTTTTGCACGAGACTGCAACCACAAATTCGTCTCAAAAACAAGCCATGTCTACCCAATCCACTTGCT
>RYFJ01001874.1:0-161632 GCA_003991445.1 Oryza meyeriana var. granulata | reverse complement strand
AGAGCGATGGGAGATTCCTATTTAATCCGCGGGTTCCTACCTTGTAACCTTCCAGTATAAGGGCGAGCGCCCTTGAGGCATGATGGCCAGACGTTTCATCAGAATCGCCACCACAATTCCTCAAAGGAATACATACAACTGGACGTAGGTATTACCTCACGAGAGGCTGAACAGTATAAATTTCTGTGTTCCTTTGCAATCCACCGAGTTTCCATCCGCCGAGTAGGCCATATATTTATTGCCGGTGTAAAACATCGACAAAAAGGGAAGCCGATTTGCTGGCAGAACTTGAAAAAAACCTGCAAGGACATCGAAACAAGAATCCAGCTCATCGGCTGCCACAAGCTATACAAGATCAAGAAGCCAGAGTTGCAGAGTAGTAGTCAAGTCGCCATCAGCGCAAGAACTTAGAGACTATCCGGGGTCGACGAAGAAGACATTCACGCATTGGTGAGATCGACCAGATTCGCCTGCGCCGTTCGAAACAATCAAAAATTCTTGTAAATCTTAACATTGATGACTTTGATGGTTCTCTGAAACATGCCGATTAACCTTTTGCTGTAATATAACTTAATCAGCTGTTATTCATTCATCATACTCCATCTTCGCTGATAATATATTTATTTATTTGATCTAAAGGCGATATCAATTGATATGGCTATCTTTAGGCGATGTAAAATCATCGGCTCTCGCTCTGAACTATATTAGAATCGGCTGCATCTAACCGATTCAAGAGTTAATCCAAACGCTAGGATAGTATTTCTTGAGATACTTCCCATTAAGTGCCTTAGCAAACTCTGTCCCCTCAAAAACTCTTCCAATATATAAGCATTGCCAGCACACAACGATTAATCCGATAAGGCCTTCTCATTAGGCGACCACTTCCTAAACTTACTATCTCTGGACCGATCGGCAAAATTAATTTCCATACAAGATCTCCCTCAGCAAACGACTTATTCATCACCTTTTTGTTACATGCCTAGCCGCCTGCTTTATTTTCCTTGATCCTCTCCAGTGCCCTTAACCGATTCTGAGCCAAATCCTCGAGTTCATCTGATCATCAAGTTATAATAATCATCGGTCGTCAATTGATTTTGCAAAGAAATTCTCCTAGAGCCGATGTTAGTCTCCCAAGGCAAAACTGCTTCATGTCCATATACCAACTGATATGGTGGCACTCGAGTAGATCCGTGACATGCCATCCGTAGGCCCACAATGAATCGGCTAATGTAGTATGCCATCTCCGCGGCTGTTCATCAATCTTCTGCTTAATTAATTTGATCAAACTCTTATTCGAAGCTTCTGCCTGTCCATTAGCTTGAGCATAATAAGGTGATGAATTCAATAACTTAATTTCCATACTGGCAGCAAATTGTTGAAACTCATCGGACACAAAAATAGATCCCTGATCGGTAGTTATAGTCTGAGGAATTCCAAACCGATAAATTATATGCTCTTTTACAAATTCGATCGCATCTTTGGACGTGACTTTCTTCAAAGGAATCGCTTCCACCCACTTTGTAAAATAATCTGTTGCTGCCAATATGAATTTATGTCCTTTACTTGATGGAGGATAAACCTGGCCGATCATATCAATTCCCCATCCTCTGAACCGCCACGGTTTGATGATAGGATTCATAGCCGATGCTGGTGCTCGCTGTATATTTCCAAACTTCTGGCAATCCTGACATCCTTTATAGTACTTGAAGCAATCTTCCAGCATTGTCGGCCAAAAGTATCCTACTCTTCTCAATATCCACTTCATCTTATGAGCCGATTGATGAGTTCCACAAATACCATCATGCACTTCGCACATAACCACTTTGGCTTCTTCCCAATTTAGGCATCTCAGCAGAACCCCTTCAAAAGTCCGATAATATAACTCCTCATCAAGCAGCACATACTTAGTAGCCTTATACCGAAGTTTCCTAGAAACCGATTGCGATGGATTTTGTAAATAACCAATTATTTCCTGTCTCCAATCATCGGCTTTATCCTGAATATCACTATCATCTACTTCAACCTCAATCTATCTATTCAGCCGATAACCCGAAGCAATCTGCGCAAGATCATTAGCCTCTGAATTCTATTCTCTAGGGATATGATCCAACGATACCATCCTGAAACCCTTCAATAAATCTCTGCATTCTTCATGATACGATCTCAAAATATCATCTCTGCATTCATACTCCCTAGACAACTGCTTGATCACTAATAAGGAATCCCCAACAATCTCTATGATATCAGCCCCGATTTCCTTTAAAAGTTGAAGTCCTTTTAGCAGCGCCTCGTATTATGCCTGATTATTGGTCTGATAGGGTTTAATTGTAAAGGCAAACTCAAAACTTGCCCCCCGAGGTGATACAATGGCCAATCCGATACCAGATCCATGCTTAAAAACCGATCCATCAAAAAACAAAGTCCATGGGATCGGTTTCACATAATTTTCATGAACCCCTCTGTGTTGCACAATGAAATCGGCCACTGCTTGTCCCTTGATCGCTTTAGCCGATTCATATCTCAAGTCAAACTCCGTTAGGGCAAAAATCCATTTACGAACTCGCCCTTTTAAGACTGGAGCCGACAACATGTATTTCACCACATCGGCCTTGCAAACCACCGTGCACTTAGCCGATAAGATGTAATGCCTTAACTTCGTGCATGAGAAATATAAACAAAGGCATAATTTCTCCACCGCAAGATATCTCGTTTCAGCATCCAAAAGCCTTCTGCTTAAATAGAACACGACTCGCTCCTTGCCTTCAAACTCTTGTATTAAAACAGACCCGATGGATTTTTCATCAGCCGATAAATAACACTTACAAGGGCACTCCTTTTTGCGGCGGAATCAAAACAGGTGGGGAACTTAAATAACTCTTAATCTCATCAAATGCCTTCTGCTGTTTTAGCCCCCCACACAAATTCTTGATCGGCTTTCAACTTCAATAACGGAGTAAAAGGCTCAATCCTTCCTGACAAATTTGATATGAATCTCCTTACAAAATTAATCTTGCCGATCAACGACTGTAGCTCTGTCTTGTTGCTTGGTGGTTCTGTATTCTTGATGGCTCTGATGCTCCGTTGACTAACTTCAATTCCCCGCTCATGAACCATAAAACCCAAGAACTGCCCAGCTGATACACCAAAAGCGCATTTATTGGGATTCATCCTTAATCCGTATTTCTTTGCCCTTTCCAGCACTTTTCGCAAATTGGATATATGGCTTTCATCACTCTTGGATTTAACTACCACATCATCGATGTAAATTTCCACTAATAAGCCGATGAGATCATGAAATATATAATTCATCGCCCTCTAATATGTCGCACCGGCACTTTTTAATCCAAACGTCATTACCACCCACTCATATAAGCCGATAGCTCCAGGACATCGAAACCCAATCTTATGTATATCTTCCTCTGCCATAAAAATTTGATTATATCCTGCATTGCCATCCATGAAGCTAATAATCTTGTGGCCTGATGCTGCATCTACCAACAAATCTGCTATCGGCATTGGGTACTCATCCTTGGGGGTAGCTTTATTCAAATCCCGGAAATCGATACATATTCTCAATTTCCTATTTTTCTTTTCGACCGGGACGATATTAGAAACCCACTCAGCATATCGGCATGGCCTTATAAACTTTGCATCATATAACCTTATGATTTCTGCTTTGATTGGCTCATACAACTCCGCTTTAAACTCCTTGGAGCCTGTTTAAATGGCGATATCCTGGTTTAATAGGAAGCGATGTTCAACAATTGAACCGGCTTAACCCTGGCATTTCATGATATTCCCAAGCAAAACAATCCCGATACTCTTTTAACAATTTTATCAATTTTTCTCGGAATTCAGGACATAACCTTTTACTTATGTACGTCGACCTTGGCCTATCTCCTGGTCCTATATCAATTTCTTCCAAATCATCGGCCAACATAAATCCTTGTCCCAACTTCCCCTCGAAATCTTCAATGGTGCCCATCAGAGTAACAATTCTGAGCCGACTTGCCGAATCGGCTGTATCCCTTGACTGGTGACCTTAAGATAATCCCTTCCCACACTTTTCCAGACAAACAATCGCACCATCGGCCTCCAGACCGGCAAATCGGTCATTGCAATGTTGGTCGATTGATCTGCAAGGATTACCTCAACTTGGTCTCCTTGCACTGTACTTAGATTTTGATGCATCGTCGAGGGCACGCAACAGTTTGCGTGAATCCAATCTGCCAAGTAGTAGACTATATGATAATTTTCCATCGATAACAAAAAACGTGGTAGGCATGTCTTGTTCCCCACTATTACTTCCACGTTTAACACGCTTTCGTCCCCGTGGATTCTGCCGAAGTCTTTTTACACCATATTCGTCTTGATCAAATCTTCAGCAGTTTTCCCTAGCTTCCGATACGTAGCATACGGCATTAGATTAACAGCTCCCCCCCCCCCCCCCCATCCACTAGCATCTTTGTCATCGGCTTCCCATTCACATAACCCTTGATATATAATGGCTTCAAATGCCGATGCTTCGATTCTTCAGGCTTATCAAATATAGCCCAATCAGGTTGCAGTGTTAACTGAGCAAAAACTTCTTCAATGTCTTCCTCATCAGATGAAAGTGCTTTATATTCCTAAGGCAAAAAGAAAACCATGTTTACTGGAGCCGATGGATCAACCTCATCGTCACTCTTCTTCACACGCCATACCCGTTTCGTCCTCTTGTGATGATGATCGGCTTCCTTGTAATCTCGCCGTTGTTCTTCCTGTTGCTCTCGGTGCCGTAGCCGCTGTGCCCTTCTTTTCTGATTCTTTGTACATATTCCACTAGGACACCACTAAGGATTCTGGATTTGCTGTTCTTCATGTAATCCCTCTCCATCGTTTTCTTCAAAAAAACTCTTCATGGATCGGCCCTAATCGGCTATGTGCCGATGCTCTTCTTTCAAGCGGCCGATCTCGCGAAAATCCTTCATGCTCAAAAATCCGAGATCTTGTAACATCGCATTCAGGACAATCTCTGATCGATGGCAATCTTATCCCTCGTTCCCAGCAAAATTGAAAGAACGGGCAATCCCAATGTGGATTATATCTCTCCTCGTATGACGAAGCCCACTGTTCCTCTTCGTGCCTTGAATATTTATCTACCAGCTGCGATGAAGTAATTCTAGATCTTCTAAATTCCCGATATCTTCCTTCATCGGCTTGATTCATCGATGATCCCGCATAAACCATATTCACGGGGAACGGATGTCCATCGATCTTCATTGGCTTCTTGTCCTCAAACTTGATCCTTCCCTGTTCGTAAACAGCAATTGAATCTGTTGCCGAAAAACTTTGCACTCATTGATGTGGTGCGATATCGTGTTGTGCCACTTGCAATATCTTTTCTTCTTTAGTTCATCGGGTGATGGAATTACATGATTTGGTGCAAGTTGTATCTGTTTCTCCTGCAATAACAGATCGAAGATTTTATCGGCTTTATTGATGTCAAAATCATATCATTCCTCCTTGCCGATATCCTTCACCCACGGGCATGATACCGATTTCTTATTTCTAGTCCATTCCGCCAATCCAACTTCAGCAACGGATCCTTCATCATCTGAGTCCGATGAATAAACTTGCACCTGAGCAACCCTTCTCTGAAATTTATCCTTTTTTGCCTCTTGAAATCGGCTTTCATGAGCCGATACCTTCTATACCAGGTGCACCAGACTTTCGAACTCTTGTGATGAAAACCTCTATTTAATCGGTGCTAAGAGACCCTGGAAAGCCAAATCAGCTAGATGCCCGTCGCTCAGATTCAAACTGTAACATCGGCTTCTAACGTCCCGAAACCGCTGGACATATTCCGGTACCGTTTCATCTAGTCTTTGCCTTACCAATGTTAAATCAATCAGCCTCATCTCATGAATCCAGCAAAAAATATTTGTGAAATTGTTTTTCCAGATCGGCCCATCCTCGGACTGAATTTGGTGGTAAATAAGAGAACCATGTAAAGGCCGATCCGGACAATGACAAGGGGAAGAATCTAACCCTTAGAGCCTCTTCAGCCGATGCCTCTCCACACTATGCCACGAATTGGCTAATATGCTCAACCGTAGATATGCTGTCTTGTCCTGAGAACTTAGAAAAATCTGGGACTCTGTATCAGTGCGGCAATGGAACTTTGTCAAACCACTCGGGATATGGATGCCGATACATAAATGTTTGCTCTTTTGGTTTTATCCCAAAGTGTTCCCTTACTATCTCCGCAACCCTTGTCGATAAATCCTCCTCCCTTGGGTTTTCCTGTTGATACTGTATAGGTGGAGTTGGTAGCCGATTCTATCTAGGATATTCTCTTTGATAATTACCTGAATCAGCAATACCTCCTGGATAATTTTGTTGATATCCCCCATAATAAGCCGTTTGATGGTATCCCACAGGAATATCTTGTTGCCCCCCAGCCTGGTTCTGTGAAAACAAGTTTTCCGGTATGTCTTTTCTAGTGCCATAAGTGACTTGATTTGAGTCTATCTTTGGTGGGAGGTAAACAGGACCTCGATTGGGCTCTTGAGCAATTGATCCATCCACCGCCTTCTTGATAAGGTTATGTAGTGTGTTCACCAATATTCCTGATTGATTGATAAGCGCGTGATGCACCGCTTCGTTTACCATCTCTTGTAAGGGTTTCTGTGGACTTTTAGGTGGTGTACGGCTTGATTCTCCGACTAGAACTGGTTTCGGAAACTGAGATTTTTGAATCGGCCCTTGTCGCGTCATGCCAAAAGATTCCAAACAGAGCTTCTAAAAATTGGCCATATTCTGCTCAAGTTGCTATCTCTGCTCGTCTGTTAGATCTTCCATGTTGACTGGAATCACGTTGTCTGTTTTGATCTCTTTTCTAGCCATGTCGAAATTCCGTGTCCCACCAGGCGTGCAAAAAAATGTGTTGACACCGAAAATCACCGGCAGCGTTGAGAACGAGCCGATGATATGGTTCGATGCACTAGACACGCGAAGGCCTGGGAGATCTGCTTAGCTCCAGTGCAGGTCCTAAAATTCGAGATTCGTAGGCGTGCCAGTCAATTTGACCCTGCAATTGACAAGGAGATAGAAAATATTAGATCAATGAGCCAATCGGTTGAAAGCTGAATTGGACTCGTCTCATCGGCCGATTGCCGATATGGACTAGAGAACTTATACATCGACTGGAAGCCGATGATGGCATAGATGGACAAAATAAATAAACCATGTGGCTAGGGAACCAATAGCAATATAAATAAATAAACTAGCCGATTACTGATATAACGTGTATCGGCTGGAAAGCTGATGACGGTGTAGCGTGCCAAAAATGTGTTGACCAATGCAATCGGCATTAACTAATAAAAGATAATCTATCGGCTAGGCACTCCGATAGAACATTGCATGGACACCCATCGGCTTAACAAGGATAAATCTATTATTATCAATCTAGTAGTTTAAACTTAACTGATGCAGCACAGATTAATAATGATACAAGAACCTCGATGAGCCGATAGATCTAATGTAATTGTGATGTAAAATAGGATAACTTATCGGCTATACATCCCGATAAGATGCTTGCATAAAATCTATCAACCTAGCAGGAATAATTTATCGCTAGCAGTTTAGTAGGTCGGACCTAACCGATGCAGCACAAACTGATGATAAATTACACCCAGTAAGCCGATAAATCTATGCACGCGTGATGTGATATATCTATTCGGACTATGAGATCAAACCTAACTGATGTAGCCGTAGACAGAACAGATATATTGTGGTAAGCCGACTATCGTGAATCGACTAAAATATCGGACCTAACCGAGGAAGTCCTAGCCGATACAGTAGCCGGGGTAACGAGACTTACCATCTCGCAGGAGGTCGAACTTAACCGATGCAGCCCGGCTCGAGAAGCAAGAACCCGTTGAAAGAGGGTGGCGATGCGCCGAAGTTGTATTGATCTTTTTTTGATGATCTACATGGTCCCCGGGCATACGTATTTATACCCCGAGTTGATACAGTCCTGATCGGATACGAAACAGGAGTTTTCTATCTATAAAAGAAAAATTAACAAGCCTTGATCGGACACGAGATCAGGTTTCCTAACAATCATTAAAGCTACCTAATTTACAGATAAGATTTTAACTGCCTTCCCGTGGTCTTCACGATCCTTTCCCAAACTCGGCTTCCTCTGGATTAATCCCCGCTAATTGACTGTGATATTTCCTTAACCGAATTTAATAAAGAACTGCACCAAATTTTGGCGTTAACAACTGTAGTCCTCCTCTAAATGATTGTTGATTGCAAGGTGAGCATATGACATACTCCGCAAGCCACACAGCAAATATGCAAGTGCACGGGATACAAAGGATGGCATAATATGGCTCAAGTTTGCATAAAAGCAAGAAATAAAACATTTGAGAGAGTAATAAAACATTAGTTAAATAGCAATATTGATCAACACTACACCGCTCACCAAAACGGTATAGGCCCAACCACTCCGAACTGGAGCTACACATGTTCCACTAATCAACCATCCAGTTTTATGTGAGGTGGGACTAATCACAGAAAACATTGCTAGGCCGCCCTTAACCGTGGGCACGGCTATTCGAATAGTTTTACTCTAGCAGAGGTGTACCAATTTACCACAAGACACAACTCCATAGCAATACTGTGCCCTCAATACAACCACGGTATCTCGAAAAGGAATTGTGATAGGACCCTCCATGTAATCCGCACAACAAGGGAGCCACCCGCTGGACCACCAGTCTCCGGTAGGATTGATCAGATACCTCGGCTAGAAGACGATCCAACGCCCAAGACATGGACTTATTGACGCGGCCATGGTGGTCTTATTGACACAGCCACAACACACCATGGTGGACCCCGGTTGAACGTACTACACTTTGGTTCCCACCATTACCCATACTAGCTTGTGGTTAGCACGAGTGTTGCTTCGCAACGGGTAGTCTGCGAACCGGTCCTTAACTATCACGAGCACCGCTAGCAACAAAACCAACCCTAGTGCTCACAACCCACCTTTTATTCAAGTTTTAGTGAACCATTAAATGTCCTCATACAACCACCGTCGTAAATGGAACATCATTTCATGTGACTAAATAGTAGTATGGAAATTATTGTGGCAACCCATAAGTTATCCTATTATTTGCTAGGCATGGCTAAGCAGGGTCCTAGAGTTATTCTAGCTAACCAGTAAATAAAGTTAGCTAGTCAAATTACCCCATAGGCACAATGTCAGGTAATCAAAGCAAAGGGGTCATAAACAAAGGTTAAGGTTTCCCTGTCCCGATGACATTCCAAAATAAATGCAGCGTTGAAAGAAAACATAGCTTTAATCATAGGAACAATATATTCAATGAGAAAAAGGAATCTGTGTGACTTGCCTTGCAGCTCCACACAGTCTTCAACACCTGCCTCGACGAACTGCGTCACTTCCTGAACGTCGGTAGCTATAGGCAATAAACAAAATAAGCAAAACAGTACATCAACACACATAAATAGTACAATATTATATTTTTAATGGATAGTTCATGATTTTTAGAGAAATTAGAGACTTGAACAACCTCAATCCGAGTTCGTATGAATTAGTTATGATTTTTGGAAGTTTTAACCCTTTTATAGCCTATTTAAAAGAATTAACTGATTTATTGCGTCATTATTGAATTAAGTTTATTCAGAAAAATGATTTATGACGTCACAGGAGAGAGGAGACTCCCGGCTGACCAGTGGGGCCCACTGTCGGCGAGAGAGAGGCATCGGGTCCATGGTGGACCGAGTCCACCGTGGTCCACGAGGAGAATCCAACGGCTAGGGTTCTAGGGTTTGGATCGGACGGCCACGATCTAGCCACGTGTCCAGGTCGACCGGAAGGCTGAGATCTAACCTATAAGATCCGACGGCTACGGTTGATCCCGATCGGATCGGCTGACGGCGCTGAGGTGGCGCCAAGCTGGCGCACACACGGTGACCATGTCGGCGGCCACGGAGGCTACAGCGACGGCGGCGACGGCGGTGGCGCTAAACCCGATGGTCGATGGCGATCGGCGGCACGGCAACGCACAGGGAGAGCGAGAAAGGGTAAAGGGGGTCGAGGCGATCGTTACCGAGGGTGAAACCGCGAAGAACGGCGATGGAGACGGCCGGCGGAGAGCTTGAGGCGGCGAAGGGCTTCGGGTCTTCGTTGACGGCGGCGTTCCGGCGGCTCCCGAGGGCTGAGCAGCGGCGGCCTGGCTTCTGCGGGGTCCAGCGAACCTAACCGAGGCTACAGCGAACTCCGACGGTGGCTGCGGCAATGGCGGCGCGCAACCGAAGCTTGGCGGCGGCGACGGAGCAGGCGCGAGACGCGGGAAGACGGCTAGGGCAGGCTAGAGCTTGATCTAAAGCACGGAAACCAACCTAGGGGGTTCCGGGGTCGTTATTTAGGGCGGAGAGGGATGGAGTCCGGCTCGGACACGACGGATTTTGCGGCGGCGCCAGTTAGAGATAGAGGTCCGACTTGGGAAGCTTCGGGTCTCCGCTCTACGCACGTTTCGGCTCCAGATCCTTGGGGATTAGGTAGAGGGAGATAAGGGCTCGGTTTTCCCTCAACCGATTTGGAGAGACCGAGTCCGAGATGAGCGGATTCGGCGAGATTTGCAGCGGCAGCGTTCGGGTGCTACAGTGTGCCCAGGCGGGAGGAAGACGACGACGGCCCGACAAGCGGGCCCCACCTGTCGGTGGCTGCGGCGACGCGAGCGGCCGTGGGCCAACTGGCGCGCGCGGGGAGGGGAACGGGCTGCGCACAGTAACGGGCCGAGAATTGGCCCAGCGACTGTGGAGGGGTTTTTAAAACCTTTTCTTTTTGTTTCAATGCTGTGAGTTTGTTTATTCTGCCAAAAATACTTTCCCTAATCAATTAATTCCCAGAAAATTCCAGAAATTAAATAATTAAGCAAAGAATTTTATAAAATTATTTGCAAGTCCATTTTTCTTCAGATTTTTCCTGATTTTATTCTTTTCACTCATTGTGACTTTTAATTAAATTTCTAAAAATTCATTTTCCATAATATTTTATATAGGGATAATTTTCAGGGTGTTACAAACCTACCCCTCAAACAGAATCTCGTCCCGAGATTCGCGAGCTCAGGCGAAGAGGTGTGGGTGAGCAGACTTCAGTTCATCTTCGCGTTCCCACGTGGCTTCTTCTTCCGAGTGATTACTCCATTGAACTTTGCAAAATCTTATCACTCAATTCCAAGTATTCCTTTCACTGGTCTCAAGGATACGAATGGGCTTCTCGACATAGGTCAGATCTTCATGAATTTCGATCTGTTCTGGGTCGGCTTCTTCGGCTGGTACTCGTAAAACACTTCTTCAACTAAGACACATGGAAGACATCGTGTACTCCCGTCAAGGTGGGAGGCAACTCTAGTTGATAAGCAACTTCTCCTTTCCGTTCTAGTATCTTGTAGGGTCCACGTAAGTGGTGCCAACTTCCCTTTAGTCTGGAATCGGTGTACTCCCCTAAGTGGCGTGACTCTCAAATACACATAGTCACCTTCCTCAAAACTAAGATCTCTTCTGTGGTTATCCGCATAGCTCTTCTAACGAGTTTGGGCCACTCGAAGTCGTTCTTGTATGATCTTCACTTTTTCTTCCACTTCCCGCAAAATGTCTGTCCCATATACCTGTTGTTCTCCCATCTAATCCCACAGCAGGGGCGTGCAGCATTTCCGTCCATATAAAGCCTCGAACAGGGCCATCTTCAGTCTTGCCTGGTAACTGTTGTTGTAGGAGAACTCAACATATGGTAGGCTCTTGTCCCAACTTCCACCGAAGTCAATTTCACAGGCTCTCAACATATCTTCTAGCATTTGATTAACCTGTTCAGTCTGTCCATCCGTCTGCGGGTGATAAGCGGTACTGAAGTTTAACCGGGTACCCATCTCTTCTTGCAGTCGCTGCCAAAACTTAGAGGTAAACTGACTTCCTCTATCCAACACAATCTTGCGTGGCACTCCATGCAAACATACGATTCTAGCCATATACAACTCTGCCAACCTATTACCAGAGTAAGTTGTCTTGACCGGTATGAAGTGGGCTACTTTTGTAAGTCTGTCCACCACGACCCATATGGAATCAAATCCTGATGCGGTTCTTGGCAATCCGGTGAAGAAATCCATTCCTACTTCTTCCCACTTCCATTCAGGGACCTTAAGGGGTTGTAACAATCCTGCTAGCTTCTGATGCTCAGCCTTTACACGCTGACATACATCACAAACAGCCACATACTCTGCTATCTCTCTATGCATACTAGACCACCAGAACTTCTCCTTCAGATCTTGATACATTTTGGTGCTGCCAGGGTGGATGGAGCACTGTGTTCTGTGAGCTTCATCTAAGATCATCTTCTTCAATTCCTCCCTGTCCGATACACAGATTCGCTCTCCGAACCACACGGTACCTTGTTCATCCTCCGAGAATTCAATAGCTTTCCCCTTTTTCATGTTCTTTTTTATCTCCAAAATATCTACATCTTCTTTCTGCATTTCACGAACCCGATCTACCAAGGTAGGTTGCGCTTCTAAGGCTGCCACGAATCCTTGGCTGACTATGCTCAGATTCAATCGTCCAAAATCTTCACATAACTCCAACGATAATTGCTAACCTTACATGGCGTTGCAGTAGCTTTTCCGACTGAGGGCATTAGCCACCACATTGCCTTTCCCTGGATGATAATGTATTCTGACGTCGTAGTCCTTGATCAACTCCAACCATCGGCGTTGCCTTAGATTTAGATCTGGCTGGGTAAAAATATACTTTAAACTTTTGTGGTCTGTAAAAACTTCATTACTATTACCTATGAGGTAATGTCTCCAAATCTTCAAGGCATGTACTACAGCTGCTAATTCCAGATCATGGGTAGGATAATTATTCTCATGAGGCCGTAGCTGCCGTGAGGCATATGCCACAACCTTTCCTTCCTGCATCAACACACTTCCCAAACCTTGCCGAGATGCATCACAGTAAACTTGGAATCCTCTCTTGGGATCTGGCATGATCAACACAGGTACGGTCATGAGTTTTTGCTTCAACTCTTGAAAACTTTGCTCACACTCTAGGGTTCATACAAATTTTACATCCTTCTGAAGTAAACGAGTCATGGGCTTCGCGATCTTGGAAAAATTCTCTATGAATCGACGATAATATCCCGCCAATCCTAAGAAACTCCGAACTTCTGAAACCGTTTGCGGCTGCTTCCACTTGGTTACTGACTCGACATTAGTTGGGTCTACCGCAATCCCTCCTGCGGTGACGGCATGCCCAAGGAACTTGACTTCCAGCAGCCAAAACTCACACTTGCTAAACTTGGCATACAACTGGTGTTGCCGAAGGGTCTCCAAAACGACACGAAGGTGCTGCTCATGCTCTTCTTTAGTCTTGGAATAGACAAGGATATCATCAATAAAAACAACCACAAACTTATCCAAGTATTCCATAAACACTTTATTCATCAAGTTCATGAAGAATGAGGGGCATTAGTCAACCCGAATGACATGACTGTGCATTCATATAACCCATACCGAGTGGTAAAAGCGGTTTTGGGAATATCTTCCTCCCGAATCCTTAACTGATGATAACCTGAGCGAAGATGGGGGGCCATTTCGACCAGGATCCCGGTCATCTCCTCATTACGATCAACAAGCTTCTGCTCAAGGAGAGAACAAGTCAAGATCGTAGTCAGACGTCGGAACGGGAAGACCACCAGGCCTCCACTGCAAGAATCATACCCAAACCCCCTCGGACCCGGCAATGGCGGTGCGGAGCAAGCTTTCGCGTTCCCTTCTCGCCGCAGCCTCATTGAGCCTGAACCTCCTCGCGGTTCCATCAGGCGCCGTCCAGGTGAACGTCTGGGGAACCTACGCGCATGGGCTTCAATCCGAGGAAGGTTCGGGATCTCCGGCGGCGGCGACGACGACCACCACCACCACGACGGCGACGGGGTCCTGGCCCCCACGCCGGTGCCCCCGTGGCCTCGGGGATCGACTCAGGGGCTGGGGCAGCAACCTCAGTAACTACCTCTTGGTCGGGCGGCAACAGCGGCCCCGCAGTCGGGACCACCTCAGTCTCCGTGACTGGGCTGGCCTCCGGCTCAGCGGGTGCGCTCGCGGGCGCCGGCTCGGCTAGGGCGGGCTCTTCAAGGGGAGCGGTCTCCCTGAGATCGATGTCGGCACGCTTCCTGCAACACAAGACAGACATCAAAATACTACTACAACAGACAAGAATCTCAGAAGATCCAGAGCAGCTTACCTCTTGGAGAACTTGAGTTTCCCGCCGGGCAATCCAGGTCCCGGCAGAGTGCTACGCCCGGTTGTCGGCCGGGTCGGCGAAGCAGTCGACGGCGGCGTGGCGAATGGAGGCGGCCCCATTGGTGGCGTGGCCGACTCGGGCACCCATATGCTTGGCGGCACCTGCTCGGACCTTATAATCGGCGGTGCTCTTGTCGGGCTCGGCAATGTTGAGCTCGGCTATACTGGTCTCAACCTGGGACTTGATCGCCTGGGTGCCATGGCGGCGGTGTCCTTTATCTTCAAACCTCCTACCATGACACGCAGCGTCATGGCCCCTTCGCCCCGATATAGAACGGGCTTTTTCCCAGCTCGCTAGGAGTCGGGTTGGGCAGCAGCAGGGCTCCTCGGCCTCTTCTTTGTTTTAACAGCTGACAACGGGCGGGAGTCCTCATTGAACTCCACGCATTCCTACAGAAGATTCAATAACATCTATCACATAATGCTGGGCAATCACAGATACAGACCCACTGGCATTTGCCACAGATGAAGGACAAAGATTACCTTGGGGCCGCGCCTAAGGAAGCTATAAGAAGCAATCCGGCGTTTATCGTCCTTGGTCTTGATCACCCCCTAAGAGAAGTAACCAAACAGGGTCTTGGTTACCTTGAACTTGTCACCCGACTCGTGGCTTACTCGGTCAGGATCAAGTTTGCCTTGGAAATCCTAGCCGAACGCACTCCTAAGCTTCATCGGCTGGATGCGCCGAGTCAGGAAACGCCGTGCCACCCAAGGCCTAGTCAGGCCAGCTTCTTTAAGCTTATCCAATTTCTCCAGCAATTGATGCACTTGGCCCATCTCCTCAAAGGTTGGATCTGCTGACCAATTTGGTAAAACTACCGATGGCAAGCCGGTGAATGGACGCAAGGAGGGAGCCAGATCTGCGCAATAGAACCACTCCTTGTGCCAGCCTTTCAGGGAAGATTTCAAGGGGAGATCAAGATATGTTTTCTTCCTATCACTCCTCAACTGGAGACCAGTCCCCCCAATCACATTGATATTATTCTTGGAGGGCTGGGGTTTGATGTGGAACAGATGCCTAAAGAAATTAAAATGGGGTTCCACACCCAAAAAGCACTCGCAGAGAGTGACGAATATGGAGATTTGAAGAATCGAGTTGGGATTCAAATTCACCAACTCCAACCCATAGAAGTCAAGGATGCAGCGGAAGAAATCAAAAGAGGGAAGGCACAAGCCCCGATCGAAAAAGAGGCAAAACTACTATTTCGCCAAATTGGGGATTTGGGACCGACTCACCCTTAGCCGGCCGCCAGCGGATCACCTCCTGGCTGAGCAACTTCAATTGACTCTCCAGCAGCCTCAGTTTCACCGAGCCGCAATCCGAAGTCGGCCAAGCATTCTCCGGCGCACCCGCAAGATCCGAAGCTTTCGGCATGGTTGGGAGCGGAAAGATTTGGGGGAAAGACAAATTGGGGGCTTGGAACAGACGAAGTGGACTGGAATCGCCCGAGTTCGAGCAAGGAATAGCAGCAGCAGCTAACCCTAGCCGAGCAAAAGGCAAAATTTGGGCGAGGAGACGGAAGACAAAACGATTGGCTAATTTGGAGAAGAAGAAGGAATCTTTTTCTCTCTTCCTGTTATTTATAAAGCCTGTGCCGACTAAATGGGCTTGGGCCTACACAGTCGGAGTTGGGCCACCAAGATATGAGTTTCTACAGTAGCATGCTCCATGTGGGCCACCTGCAGGCTGAGTTGAAATTATAGCGCTGGTGCTACTAACAGGAGCCGATAAGGTAAACAGATATGCTTCATGAGAGCCTTATTACTAAACATATATGTTTGGGTATCTGTTTTATCCACTAGGTCTCGAGGATATATCCTTACAAGGATCACAAGCTAGTCTTCATTAAAATTGGGGATGCAGGTATCTTTCTCGAGTACACCTGACCACGCCATGAATTATTTTCATAAAAGTGGTACTCGGCCTACATGCTTGGCCAATAGTTGCCATGAGCAACATTATTCTAGCCGACATGACGCTGAAGAGTCTAACTTTCGAGTAGTACACCACTCGGGAGAGACTATAAACATATTCCCGCTGACATGATGCGGAGGAGTCTAACCTCTGGGTGGGACGCCACTCGGGAAAGACTATAAACCCCCCTTCCCAGCTGACATGACACTGAAGAGTCCCATATACAAGTACCATCCTACTCGGCAAGACTATAAACACACATCCCGACTGACATAAAGTCGAAGAGTCCTACATACGAGTAGTTCCCTACTCGGCAAGACTATAAAGTTTATTCCGGTTGACATGATACCGAAGAGTCTCATATACTAGTAGTATACTACCCGAGAAAGACTTCCAGGTTAAAGATCTTTGACTTTATGTTTAATTGTCTTCACAATTAAGCACAAAGTCGGGGGCTACACCTAATAGGTGTGCCTATTCGGTGCACACTATTTATATATCTCCATGAAGCCCTTCATAGCCTCACTGCCAGCTGACATGAAGCAGGACTCGAGAAGAAGAAGCACTCGGACAAAAGAGTACTCGGGAGCAATGCACTCGGGAAGACTTCACCGTGGAGGATGAGCACTTGGCGTCAGCTGTGACTCAACTATAAAGGTCTCAGGGGCTACTGTGGAGGTCATGGGCCCTCGGTACCTTACCACCTACATATGGGCCACTCGGATAGAGGATGGGCCGAATCATGTAGTTAGAGATAAGATAGCGCCTGGCAGACTTTGCCTTATAAGATAAGGAAAACAGAGTCTTAGTCGGATAAGTTTCTGTCTCTAAAGGAAATCCCTTGGCCGTATCCGGCTGGGATCCTCATCTTGTACCCCTGTCCCCTAGTATATAAAGGGAGGCAGGGCACCCCATGAGGGCAAGAGAAGATCATTGATCGACATAACCTCTCTGAGGAATAACACCACAACTGGACGTAGGGTATTACCTCACATCGAGGGCCTGAACCAGTATAAAATCTCTTTGTGTTCCTCTGCAATCCACCGAGTTTCCCCTTGCCGAGTAGCCCTATAGTTCTATTGCCGGTGTAAAATATCGACATTACTCTTGGAGGTCTTCCTCCTAGCCATCATTGCCCATGAGCTCCGAACGCTATGGACAGCTCAGGATTGTCTATGAAGGATTATACCTCGTCTCCGAAAGGAAAAGGGATAACGTGAGTGTATATCGAGCTCGATCTTTGTGGTCACTTGGTGAGGCTCAGGATCGAGAGAGATCTGGTTCTTTGGAGTCTCTCAACGGAGACGTAGGATCATTGCAATCCGAACTTCAGAAAAACGGGTCTCTCTCTCTTTTGCATTATCTTTGAGATTTCCTTTGCTTAAATTGCACCAATTGTGTTCCTTTTCATTTCCTGTTGTTTACCTATCTCTGGTCACCCTTGTGTTGTGGGCATTGTCCCTGGTTGCACCCTCTTCGATGGATTCAACACAAGGATCGGAAGTTCCAATCAAGCCTTTCTGTCAGATAGAGAAGGTTCGGTGATTTGGATCGGCAGTTCCGGTGTTACAGTTTAATTCCGCTGCTAGTTTCTTAGGTACACCTATTCAACCCCACCCCCCCCCCCCCTGCCCCAAGGTGATATCAAGATCCTTTCACCGGATGACATAACTTGGGTTTGGACAACCAACAAGGAGTATTCTGAAAAAACTGCTTACCTAGCGCAAATCCAAGACTTCTATCCATGCCATAATTACAAGACTCTTTGGCAATCCAAGGCACAGCCAAAACAAAGATTTCTTAGGTGGCTAATACTGCATCAAAGGACACTCGTGACAGATAATTTTCTGCACAAGCACTACAGATTATGCAATGAAGCATTTGAAAGTACTTCGCATTTATTCAAATTATGCAGTTTCACAACCAAGGTCCTGGATATTGGAATTTTACACTGATACACAAACTGCTTAGCCTATACATGATCACCTCTGCTAATGCGAAATTTAAATACTGACCACTCTAAGAAGCCGTAGATTTCGCCTTCTTCTTTTGCTCTTCTTCTTCTTCACCGAGTAGGAATTCAAGATCGCTGGCAAAGCTTCCAACACTCTAATTGATCGGGCTCTTAGGGTTTTGGCGATGAAAGCTTCAAGCGTCCTCTGTGCCTTGCGCCTCTCTCCTTATATATGTGTGTTGGTGGGGCTCGGGGGCCAATCCCGATAGAAGTTCTAATTCGTTGCTACTGATCACAACAATCTTTATCTTATCTCTAATTTCTTTCTCGTGCGGGAGGGATGATCGATGGCAGTTTTTATCTCCCCTAATTATTTTGGTGTTGGGCCAAAATGATCAACCAACATTCTCCCCTTCATCGTGAGACTAACCGACAAGTCCACCAAGTCAAACAGCTCCTCAAAGCAATGTGTCACAATGACATTAAACTTCATTGTGGCAACAAGACTTATAATTTACTATGGTACTTAAATAAACTCCTAACTTATCTTAGTGGGTGTTGCTTGAACCTTATGTCCCCTATATCCAGGATCTTGGTCAGGGCAATTACTTATCCCCATGACAGCAACATGATCTTTAAATAAATTGGGAAGTAAGCCTTTCGTAAGCAGATCCACGAGCATAAACTTAGTACTGATATATTTAATTTGAATGGTTTGATCCTAGACTCTAGCTTTCACAACATGATAGTTAATGTCAATGTGTTTGGTAGCTTCACTTGACTTGAAATTACTCGTATAGAAAACTACGGCTTCATGTCATAATATATTGTAAATGGTCTAGTAATGTTGTCTATCACTTTCAATCCCATGATAAAATTTCTGAGCCATACAGCCTGCCCCGTAGCATGATAACATGCCACAAATTCTGCCTGCATTGTCGATGATGTACTTAGTATATGTTTGGAGCTTTTCCAAGAAATTGCTCCTCCTGCTAGGGTGAAGATATAACCTAAAGTAGATTTCTTAGTATCTACACACCTTGTAAAATCTGTGTTTGAATAGCGTAAGATTTCAAGCTTCTCAAACTTCCTGTATGTGCGCATGTAATGTTTAGTTTCTTGCAAATAACATAAGACTTTCTTAACTGTCTTCTAGTGGTCTAAACCTGAATTGGACAGATATCTGCCAAGCATCCCGGTAATGAATGCCAAGTCTAGCCGCATACAAACTTGAGCGTATATTAAACTTCCGATTGCTGAAGCATATGATACCATTTTTATTATTGCTGATTCTAACTGATTCTTTGGCCTTTAGAATGATCCAAACTTATCACCCTTCATTATTGGAGCAGGTGACACAGAGCATTTACTCATGTTGTATCTTTCTAATACTCTACTGATGTATGTATTCAGAGATAATCCCAATACTCCTTTAGACCTATCTCGGTGAATTTCAATGCCTAAGACATAAGATGCATCGCCGAGATCCTTTATATCGAATTTGGATGGCAAGAATTCCTTAGTTTCTCATAGTATATTCTTGTCACTGGTAGCTAATAAAATATCATCCACATAGAGCATTAGTATTATAAATATATCACCTTTAACCTTAAAATAAATACAGTTGTCCACCTCGTTTTCCTTAAATAAAAACTTCTGGATGATTTCATCAAATTTCAGATTCCATTGTCTAGACACTTGCTTAAGTCCATAAATGGATTTCTTTAGTTTGCACGCTAAATGCTCCTTTCCCTCCACAACAAAACCTTCTGGTTGTGCCATGTAAATATTTTCATTCAAATCACCATTTAGAATAGCTATTTTTACGTCTATCTGATGGAGCTCTAAGTCATAATGTGCAACTAATACTATGACAATTCTGAATGAGTCTTTCTTAGAGACAGGATAAAATGTGTCATTATAATCAATTCCTTCTCTCTGTGAAAAAACCTTTGCTATAAATCTTGCCTTGAACCGTCTGACATTCCTTTTGGAGTCCAGCTTAGTTTTGTAGACCCATTTACAGCCTACTGTTTTGACTCCATTAGGAACTTCTACTAAATCCTAGGTACTATTATGACTCATAGACCTGAGTTCATACTTTCATGGCTTGAAGCCACTTCGATGAATGATTACTCATCATAGCTTCCTTAAATGAGGTAGGATAGTCTACCTTTCCAATGTCTTCACTCATGTAGACCTCATAATAATCAAGGATGGAAGATCTCCTCTCCCGCTGTGATCTTCTTAATTGTTGAGTTTCATTATTGATCACTTGCGTTTGAGGAGGTTCTTCATTCTGTGCTACTAAAGTCTGTTGAGACTCATTATCAGTTTTCTCAACTGCAGATATAGTACCAACAGGTCCAGAATTACCACCTGGTGGTGCTACATTCTGAGGCACAATCTGAATAGTGGGAGTATTATTCTCTTAGATTTCCAGTAAATTAACAATTGTCCGAATCTCCTCAAGATTAATTTTCCTTTCCTGTGAACTCCCTTGATCTTGATTAACTAAGAAGACAGTGTGTCTTGTTTCCATAAACTTAGTAACACGGTCTAGATAATAAAATCGGTATCCCTTAGATCTCTCTAGATATCCGATGAAATGACAGCTCACGGTCTTAGAATATAATTTCTTCAGATGTGGGTTGAAAATTTTGGCTTCTACATGACAGCCCCACACACGTAAATAATTCAGAGTTGGTTTTCTTTCGGTCCATAACTCATAAGGTGTCTTAGGCACTATGTTGATTATGTGAGCAGTTGTTTTAAGCACTTCAATCCACAACTTATTTGTTATAGTAGAGTGACTAAGCGTACTCCGTACCATGTCCATAAATGTATGGTTGTGTTGCTCTGACACTCCATTTTGCTAAGGGTCTCCCATGTTGCTAAAGATATTGAGCAAACGGACCAGGTATTTGCCCAAACGGAGCATGTTTTCCATAATATTCACCACCATGATCTGATCTCACAACCTTAATTTTTGCATTGTGCTGCTGATTTTCCACTTTAGCCTTAAAAATCTTAAATTTCTCAAGTGATTCAGAACGATCGCTTATGGGGTAAACATAACCATAACGGGAAAAATCATCTGTGAATGTAAATAACCAGTCAAAACCATCCACTAATGTCATTGGGAATAGTCCACAAATATCAGCTTGAATGATTTCTTAAGAACCTAAACTCCTAATGGCTCTCTTCTTAATTGTCTTAGTGAATTTTCCCTTAATACATTGTAAACACTGATATGAATTCGAAAAATCTAAGAGGAGTATTTCTTCCTTAATGAGACATTCTATTCTTCCCCTAGAAATGTGGCCTAAATGACAATGCAACAGTCTTGACGACGTCTCTATCTTATCATTACAGCCATTCACAACATTCATCATAGAATCATCTAGAGATGAACGATAGAGCTTGTATTGCACGAGGCCAGACCAATAACCTTATTATTAAACTGAATATAACATGTTCTCTTACTAAAATGACAGTCATAACGAGTGATTAATACAATAATAGAAATAAAGTTCATCTTAATAGAAAGAGCAAATAGAACATCTAATAAAAGAAGATCGAAGCCGCTTGGAACCCTGAGTGTGATTTGTCCGACGGCTCTAACTTCGATCCTCACTCCATCAACTACTCTTAGGGTTAGCTTCCCCTTTCTTAGCATCTGGACAGTATTGAAATCCTGCAATGAATTTGCAACATACACAGTAGCACTTGAGTAAATCCACCAGGTATCTTGTGGAAATTCAATATAAAAAGATTCATCAACATTGAAAATTATGCCAATTTCATGCATACCATGCTTGGCTAACCACGCCTTAAACTCAGTACAACTCTTTAGCCAATGTCCTTCCTCTTTACAAAATTTGCAAATGTTGTTTCTTGGCACATATGGACTAGTTGACGCCTGACCCTAAGGTTTTGAAGAGCTGGCCTTGCTCCCTACTTGCTGTTGGTGGTGTCTGGCTTGCCCTTCTTGGAGTTAGAGCCTTCTCCTTGATAGAACTTTCTATTACCCTTACCCTTAGAGGAACTGAGAAGGTTAAGCTGATCCTTAACTGACACTCTTCTTCCTCGATTGAGTGGGAGATTAACTCATGTATGGTCCACTTGTCCCTCTGACTATTGTAGTGAATCTTAAATGGATCAAAATCCAAGATGAGAGAGTTCATAATAAAGTGGACAAAGAAACCGTGTGATATGGACATATACATCTGCTTTGACAAATATGCATGTGGTTCATCTCTAAAATGTACTTCCTGATGCCTTTTTTGCCATTATACTGGCTAGAGACCATTTTCATGATCAGTTTACTAGCATAAGTCTTAGATGAGGACTTACAATCTTCCTCAATATTTTCCAAGTACTTCTTAACATCTTGAGAGTCTTTAATCCCTCTTATAATTGATGGAGAGATGTTGCTCTTGACATACATGAGTGACATCCGGTAGGATTTCTCCCAAGCAACTAGTTTTTCATCATATGCCCACTTGAGGCCTTTATAGTCCTCGGAGTCTTCCGATGGTGCATTAGGAGCATTCTCGCTAATTGCCAGATCATGGTCCAATGTTCCTAAGTTCAGGAGCACCATATTTTTTCACTCAATAAAATTTGTTCCATCGAGTGGTTCAACAAGCCTGAGGTGTCCCATGGCTGGAAAAATAATACACCAGACATTAGCCTCATTATGTAATTAATTTACATTGGTATAATTAATCACATGATACTTAACTGAGTTTCCAAATCAAATCACCGTTGGGCGAAATAGATTTAGAAACAAACAATAATTGACATTGGAATTTATTCTAAAATTTTCCTTAATTATATTACCGTTGGGCAGAAAATAATCAAGGAACTAATAATCATAACAATTTCGACATGAATTTATGAATAACGCTGGTCAAAAATTCACATCACTAAATTTATCTAGCTAAATTTCCCGTCGGTTTCATTTAACTAGAAATAACTTAATTTTGCAGAAATAAAACCCATCTTAATTTTTCTGCAATTTTTAATAGCCAAGAAGGTACTTAAAAGTATTTCTGAAATTGGAAAATGACTTAAAAAACTGAGAAATTGATTTTTAGACGGCAAACTGATTCGGTCCCTCACGTGATTTGCTTGATCAGCAATGGCGTGGAATGGCGCCGCTGCCCCCTCGTGTTCGTATTCGGAACGAGGGATCACAGACCACTCACGAACAAACGCCGTCCAAAAGGATGAATACAATTTTAAGGTTTCTAATTGTGTTAAGATTTATGATTTTGCCCTTCCACACTGTTACTTCATTGGATAATTATATCCCTCCTTAGTTCTACTACTTATAATTGGGTTGGTAGTATAAATACATATGAGCCCTCGGATGGAAAAAGATGTAGGGTTTGGATTAATTTCTAGTAGAGAGGACCATAAAGGAGATCCCATACCAAACCTTTCTCTCCTTCGTATTACATAACGGCAGAATTCCGATTTTTTTTATTTTTTAAACCTTTTTTGTTTTTTAATTTAAAAATAGGTTCTTCTAGAATTTATTTTTAAATTTAAACCTTTTTGGCCACGCCATTCTGCCTGGCGTAACAAGATAACAATGTCACGCTATTATCTTGCCATCAGATTTAGAAATAAGTTTTCAGATGATTTATTTTTAAATTAAAAAATAAATAAAAATTCCAAAACTCCTGCCTTTGCCTTAAAAAGAAAAAGATTGGGGGTTTCTGGAGCTGGCAAAAGAGGAGATATAATAGTCCCCAAGAGCGGAAACAAGGAGGTGATTTACAATGTTTATAAGAAAAAAGGGATTGCATGCCCTGTGATTTTTGGGAGGTCTGCATGCCCCGCGCTTCGTTTGCCTGGCAGCAAGGCAACCAGGACTACCAACCTCAGATTTATTTATAGCAACTGTACAAGTGTTTGTCCATGAACAAGCTGGCAAGATATCTTTGCCGCGCACCATAGGTCTATAACGTCCAAAAATTCATAACCAGAATTTTGAATATTTTTATGTATTAAATCCCTATTCAGAAAAACCAGGGTACATAACACCAAGTTGCCATACAAAATACGTCTTACAAATAGAATAAAATTGTCTTATATAAATGCAGCGGTAAAGATAAACAAAGCTTATATACAGCTAGCCAAGCGGAGGCTTCCATTCCACAGGCGTCTTGATGGTGGAGCCAGCCTAGTCCTCCTGATAATCCTCGTTGGACAGGTACTCTACCACTAAGAAGAGAAAAAGGAACAAGACTGAGTACCACACAGTACTCAACAAATCACACCCACAAATATACACAATGCAAGGGGGCCAAAAGTAGGTTTAGGGTTCATTTGCGTAAAAGCAGTTTCAAACAGTGATAATTCACAAATGATAAAAAAATTGATTAATTGAACAATATTTATCCTCCACTGATTAATGTTACACCACGTTAACCAGGCCCAACCATCCATCTGAACTATACCAGTTCCATTAAGTAAGTGTGAGACTAATCACAGTGAGTCTTGACCAATCACCCATAACCACGGGCACGGCTATTCGAATAGATTTACTCTGATCAGAGGTGTACAACTGTACCCACAAGGCACAGCCCTACACACGTCCCCGTGTGCCGGCGTATCACCATGACACCCCACGAGAGACTATGACAGGACCGTTCACGCAACCTCTCCCTAACCATCCACACCACGCTGAGGTTACACTTGCCGTCAGGATACCTCACATCGGCCAGGCTACCCCCCTTGCGCCACAATGGATCCGGAAGCCGATCAACCCGACTCCGAGCCAATCCAACTCCATCATGCCCATTCTCACCAACGGTGCCTAGGAGAGGGAGAAAAGACACTACAAGCCCAACTGTTGCCCACGCTGACTTGTAAAATGTACGAGCATTTACTCAAGGGGTTCCCGCGAACCGGTCCTTAATTGCCATGGGTGCGACCAACAAAACCATGCACCCACAGGCCACCATTTAGGTCAAATTTTAGTGATTTAACCTCTACATATCCAAAATTCCATTTTCTCACATTGAGTCAAACCATAAATGTAAATTAAGGTATTTAAATCCTTATATGAGTTAAAGGTTTCTAAGCAGAACTAAGCATCCTAACAATAGCTTCCAGTCATATTATTACTCAGCTACAAAGGTATACAGGGGAATAAAGTCAAAGCAATTAAAATTGCATTTATATAGGTCACTCTTCCCACATAAAATGATGAAATAATGCATATTTATTAATTTAAAACAAATCATTTGCAATAAATGGGTACAAAATGATCGAGGAAACGATGTGACTTTTCTTGTTCCGGCTAGGCGAATTCGGGAACGACTTCGTAGTAAACCGGAGGATCAACGGCGTCGATTTCTATAGCAAACAACGCACAAACAATTAAAAATAGTACATGAGGACACAGACACAGGGGCTAAAAGTATTTTTAATGGATTCTTGGTATTTTTTTGGATTTAATGAAATTTGAATGGAATTAATTGGAGCTCGAATGAATTAGTTATGAATTTTAGAAGTTTTACTATGATTTTCCTATGCAAAAACAATTTCTAAACGATTTATTGCGCATTAACAAGGATTTAATGCGTCAGCGGACCACGGCAACCGGCGCCGATAGGCGGGACCCACAGGTCAATGGCGCGAGAGGAGGGCACACGGTGGACATAGTCCACGCGCGTGCGACCGCGGACACAGGCACACGAGCGGTCCCAATCTGCCGAGGCAAATCAGACAGCTCAAACCAAGTCAGGAACAAGCCCCGCCGGCACACGTGGCCGGCGACGACGCACGCGGCCCGATGGACACCACCAGCGACCATCCAGCACGGCGGAGAGCAGCGGCCAGCGGCGGAGGAAGTGAGGAATGCGGCCGAGTGCTCACCGAGGTGCGGTGACTGATGGAGAGTAGCGAACGGCGGCGAGCAGAGAGGATTGGTGGCAACGAGGTTCAGGATGTCGACGGCGACGGTGTTCCGACGGCTCAAAGCGACGATGGAGGCGCGAACGAGGTGTGGGAGGACCTAGCGAAGGTGTAGAACGTTTTAGGAGGGAAAAAGACCGAGTAGGTCGACAAAAATCCGCGGCCGACTGCCGGTGGAAAGGCTCAGCAAAAGGGGATGACGGAGAGGATGGAGTTCCGGCGGGAATCCGAGATGGCCGGCTGCGGAACAGGACGCAGCGGGGTGCAGCGAAGCTAGCGAGCACGAGCGCGGCAGTCGGCGACGGCTGTAGCAACGGCGACATGCGACTGGAGTCGGCGGAGCGCGGCGGCGATTCGGGAGCTCGACGTAGAGGGGATTAGGGTACTCGGCAGGTGTGGGCAACTGAGGGGAAAGTGAGAACAGAGCACGGGGAGGGTTTATATGTACTCGGCTGCAGGAGTTCATGGCTGAGTTGGCAGAATTTCACGGGGACGTGGGGCGGTGACCGCGGCGGCTAGTGGGTGCGATTCGTCCGCGGTCGTGGGCGAGAGGAGCGGAGAAGGTGGGGGAAACAGACGGGGACTCGGTCCACAGCGTTTGAATCAAGGGCCGAAGCTCGGGGGAGGAGGAACGGGCAAAATCCGATGCTCAAGGAAGGCCGATCCCCTTCGGCCGAGTCGGTTGGAGGTTGAAGATGGGTCTGACATGTGGGTCCCAGCCCCACATGTTAGCAGGCGAGACGAGCCGATGCGGCTAGCAGCCGGGCCAGGCCCGTCAGTGAGGAGGAACAGGGAGAGGTGCGGGGGAGCGTGGGCTATGGCAGGCCGAGGAACAGCACTGGGCCGCAGCCCAACGAGAAGAAAGAAAAAGAAAAGGAGAAAAGGAAGGAAGGAAAAAGGAAAAAGAGAATTTCCAGAAGGATTTTAATTCCGATAATTTGTTTTGATTTATTAAAAATACTTTCAGTGCTCTAAAAATTTCCATAAAAATCCTGTTAGTGTATTTTGGCAAGGAGAATATAGAAAAAATATTCTCAGCCATGATAATTTATTATTTCGTATTTTACTTATTTAATTAATCTCCCTGGCCTTTTGAAATGATTTCTTTAAGGCTTTTTCTTTAATATATTGGTGTGGCTCTATTTAAGGGGGAAAAATTCGGGGTGTGACAACGTCCATGCCTGGCTTTCATTCCTCCACCACCCATAAATACACACCCAGCTGCAACATCATTCCTAAACACATCACTCCTGACAGTAAATGGTTGGTACTTCGATCACGGGCCTTTCCTTTACTTTAAGATTTTGATAGTCCCCAATCTATAAAATAAACCTCTTCTTACCACCCTAATAGGGTATGAACCAAATATATGCATTTTAATTGTAGTCATATTCTACGATTACGACTGCAATGATCATTATTTGCTTTGTGAAGATGTAAGTGTTCTAGACTGTTGTAAGGAATAGTTTGATTATTCCTACAATATACATTAGGAAATATAGGGGCACGGCAGCCCAAAAATTCCTTTCTTTTTTGTTTAGAATTGAACAAAGAAATTGGGGAAGAAAACACCTTCCCCCATTTATCATGAAATCTAGGCCATAGAGAAAGAGTAAGATGATTTTTTATTTATCATAGACTTTCCCTATCAAGCCTAAATCGATCGAGAAACAAACAAGATTACGCCAACTAACTAGCTCGCTCACTAATAGCCTCCTCATCCTCCTTCCTGCTAGCTGTGGCGACGGTGAGGGCACTATTGGCCATCGGCTCGTGTGGCACCGTGGTCACCTTCACGGTTGGCAAGGGCTCCTCCAGCCCCTTCCGACTAGTCCTCGTCACCAACATCTACGTCGCCAAGATAGAGATCAAGGAGTATGGCGCCAACTACTGGAGGGAGCTCACTCAAGGGCCGGTCATGACCTGGACGATCGACAGCACAGCGCCGCTAAGGGGCCCCGTCACAGTCCGCTTCCTTAAGAACGGCAGCTACCGCGTCCTCAACAACCTTATCCCCGACAACTTTAAGGTCAGCTCCGTCTACAAGACTACCATCAAACCATGAGTCGCACGCTCTTGCGTCGGATGCAAATTATTGACCTTTAAATAATCTTTTAAGAGAGATTGAGTCCATGTGGGAGCCAGAACTAGCTCTAGGCCAGTGCAATCAGTGCGACGGCCTAGGGTCCATGGCAAGTAGGAGCCCAGGCTCATATATGTATGAGTAGGTATACCGTATAGTACGTAAGTCTACGAGATCGATCGTCGCTACGCCGTGCAACTGTTCATCTTCGAGCCCTCGACCATGCCGCCAATTCGCCTCCTATTCGCCGCTCAAATCCCAATCGGTTGTTCCGCCGTTTGCGTCGACGGTCCACATGACAACGCCGTGACGCCGGGAGGTCGCAGGCGCCAGGTGGAAGCAGCCCGTCACACTGCTGGCTGCCCGGCACCCCATCCGCTGGGCCTGAACGGCTGAATGTTGGTGTCCATTCGTTCGGCTCCTGCCTGCCTGCTCCCTGCTGCCTTCAAGACTAATTTCTTCAGGTAATAAACTACTGCACTAGTACTGCTACTGATTGCTATGCTGCACTCCCGTACTAATTAGTGATTAGTAATTAGTCAAGACTCTAGCCTCAAGAAAATCAAGATGGTAGAGATGATGCGCATAGGCTATATTTTTGAACATTCTCCTATGCATATAAATCAAATTATAAGGTGAATTCGTTTCTCTCAAAATCTATATGTGGAATACGTGAGAATTTGATGCTACATAATATTTATCACTATATTTTTAGATGTGAGAGAAGTGAATAATTGGCACGCACAAACATATGTGCCAAACGAGAGGTGAGAGAGATAGCGGCATGTATAGAAAATATCGGTTGTTGTTCTGTTCATAAAGTTTATGGTGAGTTCTGGTATGACTCGAAGACTTTCAGCATACACGGCTTACATATATGAAAAGCTTGTCAAGTGAAATTTCCAACGGAACAAACGGCACATGATTCGGAGTTTTGTATACCGAGTTACGTCTATTTGAAGACTCGTTGTACAGGTAGACCAGGTGACGTGTGGACAGTAGCATTGATGATGAACGTAAGCTTTGCACAACTTGTTTGGACGGGGTTCTACTATTCAAAGACTCATCTAAGGTTGGAAAGGACTTCACCTACAAGTTCCCCATAGATTCAAGTCTTCCAAAATAAGGAGTTTAAAGATAAGAAAGAAAAGGCCCAAATCGTATTCAGTTTCGCTGTCAAAGCAACCCATACTAAAATGGTCCAAACTCTCTCGTCCAAAATCCATTTTGGAAAGCTAACTTTATGGCCCACATGATGGATAAGGTCCAGGACATCAATTCCTTCTGGTTTTATCACAAAAGCCAAAACAAACCGTCGGCAGTCCTGATAGGTTTTCATATTTTGTTGTATATGATATCCTAGTTAGTTTTTAACCTATATAATGGCTACATAAGCCTTTGTAAAAGACCCAAAAAGGCAAAACACATTTAATATACACATATTTTCACAGCAATATTGCTCTTGTTCTTCTTCTACGATTTGTGCCGCTGCCGTCAAACTAAAGAGGGAAATTAGGAGTTTTTACCGTCGATTGTTCTTGATTTTCCTTTCAGGGAATTGAGGGAGCAACAGATCCACTTTTGCGTGGTCGAATAGGTCATGTCTTGCACGTGGTTTTGCGAATGCATGGTAAAATATGTGCTGTAAGGGTAGTACGTTGTTTATCCTCTTTATTGATTAAATGGTTTATCCAGATTTTACGTCGAGAAGATCAGACAGCCCGTATCAAGATAGGTCATTGATGATCATTTTTTTTCTTTATAATTTTAGGTGTTGCAATGTTACCTAAGAAGCATTTGTCTGATGCTGAGAAAAGGAAAAAAAGAAAACGTCAAGATCAGTTCATTGAATAATAAAAGGGTGCTATACATAAGTTCTTTTCAGTGTCTTGATATTGTTCCCCATGGTAATCCTGATGAGGCAGACAATCCTAGTACTGATGAACAAGAGCAACGATGTTGTCATAATTTAAATAATGAATCTGAAGATTATGTTAATGAGAATACTTCAAAAGAAGAAACTTTGCAGCATTCACCTGGTACAGAAAATCCAAATGTTGATGTATAGGAAGCTTCAATTTTAAGTACCTATGATGCTAGGACTTGGGAAAGTCTAGATAAAAGGAAAAGAGATATCTTAATCGAAAAGGGGCCTATAAGGGAATTCAATTTGAAGTTCCCCTCAGATAGTAGTGGTAGATATTTTTCATATGCTTACTACTCCAGGAAGCTAAGCAATGTAGAGGTGATTGATAGAAACTGATTGGTTTACTCTAAGCATGTGGACAAAGTTTACTGTTTTTGCTGCAAATTGTTCAGAGCAAAAGTTTATTAGCATCTGATGGGTCAAGGGACTGGAGGCATATTAGTGAGAGACTCAGACAACATGAAAATAGTGTTGAGTATATAACCAACATGAATACATAGAATGAACTTAGGTTGAGGTTAAGCAAAAATCAAACAATTGATGATGATTTGCAACAGGAAATTTCAAAGGAGAAAAGAGTGATGGAGACAAGTTTTAATAAGAATAGTTTCTGCTGTGAGTTTCTTGCTAAACATAACTTGGCTTTTCGAGGATCAAATGAGAAAATTTATCAAGACAACAACGGTAATTTTTTGGTCATAGTTAAAATGGTTGTTGAATTTGACTCTGTAATGCAAGAGCACATTAGGCACATTCAAAGTAATGAAATTCATCATCATTATCTTGGCCACAATATTCTGAACGAGTTAATTTCCCTTCTTGCTCATACCGTGAAAATTTCTATCCTAAGAATCATCAAGGATGCCAAGTATTTCTCTATAATCTTGGATCGTACCCTAGGTGTCAACCATGAAGAACAAATGACTCTAATTATGTGTTGTGTCAATATGTCGAGTAATATCCCAAGAGTAGAGTTATTTCTAGAGTTCTTAAAGGTGGACGATACATCATGATTGGGCCTTTTTAATGAATTGTTGAAGGCATTGGACTCCCTTGTAGGGCTGGCTCTACTTCAAGGGCCTTGGTGCGAACTCAATGTCGTGGGCCCTTAAGGCCCTCTATATAGGCATATGTATATATATGTATGCACTTCTCATTTTCAATATAATTTTAAAGCATTCATCCGCTAATCATAATGAAAATGAATATTGATAGCATCCTCTCTATATTGTTCGAAATGAAAAAAAAAATCAAAACGGAACTAATATGATTACCTCAATCAAACTCCAATCCTTCATGAAAGAAAGCCGATAAACATCAATTGCTTATCGTATAAAAACACTCCTTCGGGCATTTCTTGATGCAAAATCATTAATACAGTATCAAGATCAATATTGTCTAAGACATTCTTCTCAATGCACCACATAGCCAAGCCATTTAATCTTTCTTGTGACATAGTTGACCTCAAATAGTTTTTCGATAACTTTAATTTTGAGAAACTTCTTTCAGTTGAGTCTACAGTCACAGGTACAGTTAAAAGGATTCGATAGGCAACTGAAACATTTGGATAGCAATCTACAGCAACAACGAACTCAAGAATTTCATGTGCTAACTTTAAAGCATCTGGCAAAGTCAGTTGTAGCACTTTTAGTTCAGAATAAAAATCATTCAACTCAACATTGGATGAGTTACCATGAGAAAATGCTTGTACAAAATTAGTGCAGCACTTCAATAGATCAATATCGAAGGACTTCAAATTTGTTGAGTTGAACAAGAAACCAAACATCTTTTCAAATGCCTTCAATTGCTCAAATCGACTAGTCAATGAAGCAATTGCAACATCAATCATGACTAGGAAGTAATTAACTCTAAAGGACTCCGCGGCTGATTGTTGTTCTTTATTTTGGTCATTTTCTTCATCAAAATGTTTTTTTTCTTTTTAGTTGACGTTTTGTAGGAAATAATGGCTCTATATACATGTTAGATGCAATAGCTTTTGCAATATATATACTAGAAGTGAAGCCTTCATTTCTGTAGCTCTTAAAAAATGATGACACCTTCGATTTGTTTAAGAGTAGCATCCATACACACAATCTTAGACTGCAACTTTTTGCTCACCGTATTTATAGAAAATAAAACATCATGCCAAATAACCGTACCAACTAAAAATTTAAAATTCTCAAGTGCAATGACCAAAGATTGAGCATCACTCAGCTTTTGGGTCATTGGTAGAAAATTTCTCTAATTCCAACAAAGCCAACTTTATTTAGGGAGTTTGGTATCAAATAGCTTGAACACTTTTTATTCGACTCTGCCATCGGGTATTAGACAATGATTTGATAGTCAAGTGTGGAATATTGTCAAGCAAAATCTTCCACCTTTTAGTTAACCATGAAAACAATGCATATATTCACTGTATAACACAAAAAAATGAAATAGCTTTGATGCATGATTTTGCCATAGCACATAGTCAGATTTAGCTATGACATGCACATGACATATATAATGCTCTTGGATTAATTTCAAGCAAACGCTTCTAAACACCTTGGTGTTTTTCTTTCATATTTGAACCATTGTCATAACCTTGTCCTCTCACATCACTGAGCCGGTTCTGCTCCCTTCATTTGAATGTCAGTGATGTCCTCTCACATCTCTCCTCTCTCGCTCTCTGTTCTTCCTTTCTTGCCTGTGATTGAGCGGAGCATAACGCGGTGGAGCGGAGTACGCTTCCGCAAGCAGCCGGCAATGGGTGGCAAGGCTCGGAGGGAGGGTCGCTAGAGCATCAGGACATTGACAACTGGCGATGGTGCGAGGGCGCTCGAGCGGAGGCACATCGATCGAGCGCGGCGGCCGCTGGTTTCAAGGGGAAAGTTGTGACGGTGCTCCGGTGTGTTTTTGAGGAGGACGAGGACAGATGGAGCTCAGCCTCACCGGGAGGAGTTAGGGTGGAGGTTCTGTCAGTGGAATATTGGCTCGGTTCGAACTCTCCTCAGGGGCCAAAGAAGGGAGAAAAAAAGAGTTGGCATGGTGGTGGAGCTTAGGGGGAGAGTAGCTGTTCGAATGACTGGGGGCTTAACTATGAGGGAGGGAGAGGCTGGAGACGATTGAGTTTACCTTGGATCAGAGGAACAATGGAGTTTGGATGATCGGCGCGCCGGTAGAGGCGGATCAGGGTAGTGTCCCCCAGAGCACTCACAAGGCGTTCGTCCGGTGGTTTAGTGGGGTTCTTGAGGTGGCCGTGGAAAGGTGGGGTGCACAACCTGCATTTATAGGCGGCGAAAGTCGTGGAGTGGGCACCACATGAACAGTGGGGACAATGGTGCCATATATGGCATGGTGACAAGCTCGTGGCTGCACATGGCAGGCTAGGCGCGAGCTGCTTAAGTCGACATTGTACGGCGGATATGGCGGGCGCGTTTGTGTGCTTGCACCTGGCCTGGCGCACTTGCGGGCAAGCAACATGACTGGTTAATTTGTTTATGTTCTGGATCAACCTGCATGCATACACAGTGTCGGGGCTTAGGCGGCAAAGAGAGACGAATATGTTTCAAAAGAAAAAAGAAAGAAAAATTGCTTGTAAAAGCATTAGATTCTACTAGAGTTTTTATGTAAAATGAAGAGATAATTCTTTACTTGCCCTCCAAAGTTGATCGGTTCCCTTATTTGCTCTCGCAAAATTGACTCTCCCAACCCCCCATTCTCAACTTTTATCCTTTATTTGCCATTTTCCGTTAGTTTTCCGTTAACCTACTGTTTGTTGGCAGGTAAAAAGACAATTTTGCCCTTAACTTGCTTTATGCACGGTCAACAATTTTTATACTAGATTATTATGCACTAACGGTTGAATTTTTCTCGTGAACCCAAATGTTAGTAATGAAATGTGAAGGACCGAAACAGGCGACCAGAGGGGGGGGGGGTGAATGGGAGCCTATAAAAATTTCTTTCAAAAAGAAACTCGGCCTATGTCCCAAATTTCAACCCAACGCCCCTCTCAATCAATCGTCAAGATTACTTACCCCAACTAGTGGTGTAATAATCTTAGGAACGATTAAACAAGTTCTCCAAGCCGGCAGAAGCAAAAATAATTAAGACAGCTCAAAACTGCCCTGTAAAGAATTCCTCAAACACCTTGCGTGCAGTAGCGACAACAGCAGCTTGCTGGTGGCCGGCAAATAGCAGGTGCTGAACTCCCGTCCTGGCGTGCTCGACCAGCAGCAGCAGGGAACGGCAACGACACCCAGCGGACAGCAGAAACTTGACTCCGCGACGGCGCGCGTGAGGTCACTGGCGGCAGACAGTAGGAAAAGTAGATGCAAACAAAAAGAACAGAAAAGTAGATGCAAACAAAAAAGAACAATTCACCAAGATGAATGATTAACTCCAGTAATTGTTCTACAGAACTGCATCTAGCCTCCGCCCGATCGTCCTCCCTCTCTTGATTGGAGAGATCAATAAAAATCTCTCTCTAGACTTGAAGACCTAGGCTAGATCGAGAGAGAAGGTGTGTTCCCTAGAACCCTAGGCACGGGTACTGTTCACGTGAACAGTAGCTCGCCCCAAAAATCCCAAAAACCCCCCTCTCTCAACCCTAGGTGCCACATATTTATATCTCCAAAAAGGTGGCCCACCTAAATTACAAGACTGTCATTACGCGACGTAAACGACACGTAATGGCATGATAATCATATCCAATCAATCACGTCCTCCATGGCAAATTCCGCGATGTTCGTGATCCCTCCATCTCCACGATGTGATCCTCACGATGTCGCCGCACGACCATCCGAAATCATATCGCGATCGCCGGAAATTTCCATCTTCGGCCACGCCCGCCGCACGAGCGTCCCGGTACGTCCTTGGTTTTATGGCTCAACCAAGAAACCGTCCACCGACGTCCTCCCGCCGTGTAGCCAGATACAGTAGACGTACACCGCACAATCTCCGTCCCTCGAACGCGAGCGTCGAACCACCCTTCACCGCCCCGCGGTTCATCAGCATGGCATCCTATCCCCGTTCTTCACAGATTGCCGCATGATTAGTCTCCACCTGTCACCTGCAACCACAGCCTGCCAAGAGACACGTCACACGCACACCGTGTTGTCAATCGCTCATCACAAGGCACTAGCCCCACGGGCATCTCAAAATGTTATGCAAAATACTTTAAATTTAGTGTGTTGCATGAAATTAATTGCCATTGGCTACTCGTTAGCTTATAAGCCGTGGCTAGAATTTGAATTTTTTAACTTAATTTTAGTCTTGATTTTGGGATTATATTATCTTTTATTTTTCTGCCTTGGCTTTCGAACATACAAGAATAGGAATATAAAATCTTGCCATAAACTACTTTTGGTTTGTTCATTTATTTTGGATGCATCTTAACCTTTAGCGTGTAAATCTAATCTATAATTTATTCATTATTAATCAACAAGCTTTGTTGTTACATAGAAAATGATACACGAGGGCAAAATTGTCTTTCCTCCCACCAACTAATGGTAGGTTGACGGAAATCTAACCGAAACAGCAAATTACAAATATGAGGCCGCACCGTTTTCGTGGCCTCCCGCGGTGGCCACGTCGCTTAGTTTCTTTCTACCGCTCGATATGCAGTGTATGGTTCGGATGGGCCTGAACTGGCACGCCGCGCAGCACCAACGAAGCCACGTCAAAGCACTGACCCCATGCCGCGCTGCTAATTCTGCTGGGAAGCCACGCCGCGCAACGCCAACGAAGCCATGCCAAAGCACTAGCAGCCCGCTGGAAAGCCCTCCTCCAACTCTGGCATAGCGCTACCGGACGGCATGGGCGCGGAACAGAGGTAACAGAGCGAGGGCTCGAGAGAGATCGAGAGAAGAGAGAGAGCGCGAGCGGCTGGAGGACGAACAAGACGACGGGGACTAACAAGTGGGTTCACGCGGCAGAAGCAGCCACGGCTGTCCGGGTGCGAGCACTGGCGGTGGGGCGCGAGCTCGGTATCTGTTGCGGGGCGCGAGCATCGCCTACGGGGCGCGGGCTCGGTATCGGCTGCGGGGTGCGAGCATCGGCTGCGGGGCACGAGCTTGGGATCGGCTGTCCACGTCAGTGTGATTTGTTTCTACCGTCCGATTTGGAATACACGGTTTCGATGCAAGCTGCTGCCTATCCATCTAGCAAGCGCCTATCCCTCCTACAAATTGACAGCTGTTGCCTATTCATCCAGCAAGCGCCTATCCCTCGTACAAATGTACTGTATGTGTGGACTGTTGCTTGACATTGACTTATCACTGCATGCACGGTGCAGCAACAAGCAAGATGTAGCTCTAAAAAATGTGATGCCTCAGCCACAGTCCCTCTACAGCCTTTGTCTGATGTGCATGCATGCATCAGGAGGGATGCTATTGGCTATCTATGCAGCAAGTTCACATGACTGCATGCATGATGCGGCGGGTAGCCAGGATTGCCTATTTAAGGGGAGCATTGCCTTCTTGCATCTGCATACCCACGCAAGTGCAAGTTAAGGCTTTGAGCATTCAGTGCATAGTTCTCACTTGATAAATGGTTCTCACCTAGACTATCTATAGCAGCTGGAAGGGAAGATACGTACTACAAGTGTCTTAGGTGTTCTATATCAATTATAGTCTCTTAAGTATTAGAGTTAACAGACAAGATCTATACAACGGGGCTACCAGTACTAACTTGTGTTGTAGCTTGGCTAACTATGACATTAATTAAAGATGCTGATGTTAACCAGGCTTCATACTGATTTTAACTTATGTTGTAACTTAGCTAACTATGACAATACTGGTGCTGATACTAACTCGTGTTGTAACTTTAACTGACTATGAAACTGTTATTGAAGTACCTACTAATTGTTTGGCTAAAGGTGGTTGCTGATACTAACAATTTCTGATCTAACCTTGCTGACTAACATCGACTAAATTATTTTACTTGCTCAGTTTTACCTCATTGTATTGAGATTAATTATGTGCCTTGTTCAGTTAACAGACAAGATCTGTACAATGAGGCTACCAGTACTAACTTGCGTTGTAGCTTGGCTAACTATGACATTAATTGAAGATGCTGATGTTAACCAGGCTTCATACTGATTTTAACTTACGTTGTAACTTGGCTAACTATGACAATACTGGTACTGATACTAACTCGTGTTGTAACTTTAACTGACTATGAAACTGTTATTGAAGTATCTACTAATTATTTGGCTAAAGGTGGTTGCTGATCCTAACAATTTCTGATCTAACCTTGCTGGCTAACATCGACTAAATTATTTTACTTGCTCAGTTTTACCTCATTGTATTGAGATTAATTATGTGCCTTGTTCAGTTCGTTTTCTCACGTACGATGAGAGCGTTCGGTGTTTTCTAATAGTCTGCTTTGCAAGTTTAGTATCTTTCTTTAATAAATTCATATATTTCATATTGGTATTTGAAGGGTAAATTATGTTTCATGGTTAGTCCACCTTCCAGAACTCGAAAGAGAAAGCACTTACGTGGAGAGCAAGCTATTCTTACAACAGGTACCTTTAGTCTTGCTTTTATTGGCTTGATGTCGCATTTTTTTTTCCTGGTACGGGATTTTGCCGAGTACGTCGATGGTCCAGCCGAGACGGGTGAGGCGGCCGAGGTCGGCAGGCGAGTCGGGAGGCGGCGACCGGCAGCTGAGGTCGGGAGGCGGCATCGGGCGACCGTCCTGGCCAGCTGAGTCGGGAGAGGCGGCCGAGGTCGGGACGCCAGTCGGGAGACGGCGACGGGCGGCCGGGTCCTGCCCAGCCGAGTTGGGAGGTGGCCGAGTTGGGAGAGGGTGGCGACGGGCGGATGGGGTCGGGAGGCGGCGCTGGGCGGCCGTCCTGCCCAGCCCAGTCGGGAAGCGTGCCCCGGGACCGAGACAGTTGGTCCCGGGACCGGGGGGCGAGACCCGGGCACGAGAATGCCCCAGTAAAGAGCCCGGGAATGCGCCCCGGGACCAAAACTGTTGGCCCCGGGACCGTAGGGCGAGACCTGGTCTCGGGAATGTCCCCGGGAGACGGGGTCCGAGGTGGATGCGTGTGGTCATCGCGACGCTCCCGGGGAAGGTGCACCCGGGCCCGGCAGTACTCGGTCCCAGGCACTTAGCCGGAAAATGGCCGTAGCCGGCATCGCTTGTGCAGAGTTTGGGCCCCGGAGGAGCTGACGTGGCCGTAGATCCACGCGTCCCCGGGGTATGTGGGCCGATAATTTTCGGCCGAGGTCGGGACGCCAGTTGGGAGACGGCGACGGGCGACCGGGTCCTGCCCAGCCGAGGCGGGAGGTGGCCGAGTTGGGAGAGGGTGGCGACGGGCGGCCGGGGTCGGGAGGCGGCGCTGTGCGGCCGTCCTGCCCAGCCCAGTTGGGAAGCGTGTCCCGGGACCGAGACAGTGGGTTCGGGGACCGGGGGGCGAGACCCGGGCACGGGAATGCCCCAGTACAGCGCCCGACAATGCACCCCGGGGCCAAAACTGTTGGCCCCGGGACCGGATGGCGAGACCCGGGCTCAGGAATGTCCCCGGGACACGGAGCCCGAGGTAGATGCATGCGTTCATCGCGGCGCTCCCGGGGAAGGTGTACCGATATTCGTTTTTCTCCGGATCGGATGGAAACTATCTGCTACGTTTTCATTCCTAGGCATATGCACGGCTTAAATTTTAAACGCATTTACACGATCAATAGAAAATCCATAGTACATTTGATATATGATCTAATTTTGTTATATTAAATAACTAATACATTTTTAATTGTAGGTGTGAGTTCACATTCTGCTGGGGGGACAATACGCGAAAGGCAACAACGTCGGAGATCCATAATAAAAGCAAAGAAAGGTGCGCAGTTGGCGTATGCGGTAAAATAATATATTGTATATTAACTATAGCATGAATAACGGTTGCGCTACCTCTCAATTTAGGTAATTGTTTGGCTGAATCGGGAAAAGCTACAGTCCCCAGCCAGAAGATTACAGGTAGGATCTAAAAAATGTATATTAAAGTCTATACACAAGATGTGTTCTTGTAGTTTTTTTATTTCTATTCAGAAGATGTGTTCGTACACATACCCAAGAAAGATGGGTTATTATGGATGATCTACAGCAAGATGTATGTTAAATATATATGTAACTCCCATTTATTCTATATGATTAAATGATGAAAACATTGTTAATTTTGCCTGCCACACACATATGAATACTAAATTTGCTTGAGCATGCAGGTAGTAAAATAAAATGATTTCACGCATGAAATTATTTACTTGCTCTCTAATTAGTAAATTAAAATGAACATTCATAGGTTCTAGGATTGCCTTTTAAATAATCTCAGCCTTCCTAATTAACGATTTTTTGTTTACAAAATGATTTCACGCATGAAATTATTTACTTGCTCCCTAATTAGTACCTTAAAATGAGCATACATAGGTTCTAGAATTGCCTCTTAAATAATTTCAGCCTTCCTAACTAACGGTTTTTTGTTTACAGTAGCTGTTTTGGACGACACTTCTTACTATGGGCCTCCTGCCCACGTGTGTCAATATTGTGGAGCCCAATTTTGGTATCAAGAGCGTGTGAAGAGGTGTTATTCAAGTAAAGGAGGCCATATTCGATTTCATCTTTGTTGCAGGGGTGGGAAGGTTTGTTTGCTATATTTGGAATCTCCTCCACCTTTTTTGGCTAAATTGCTAGATCCAAATGGTGATATTTCATCCAAATACTTCCTTAAATCTATTAGATCATACAATTCTATGTTTGCTTTCACGTCAATGGGTGCTAAAATTGACTATGGTATAAACAAAGGTCCAGGGCCGTACGTGTTCAAAATTAATGGCCAGGTTCATCATCAAATTGGATCTTTACTTCCCGAAGAGGGTGAGTCTCCAGGGTATGCACAACTTTACATTGTTGATACTGAGAATGAGGTCCACAACCGTATATCAATATTTGATAGAGATAGGGATTGTGATGATGATAACAGAGTCGATAAAAAGATTGTTGAAGGCTTAATAAGCATGTTTGACGAATCAAATGAATTAGTTCAATCATTCAGAGCTGCTAGGGACTTTCTACAGCAAGGGCATAGCCAACCTTTGCGTCTTAGGCTATTGCACAATCGCTCTAGAGCTGCGCCACAGTATAGTGCACCGACTGGATCAGAGGTGGCTGCTCTAGTGGTGGGTGATTTCTCGGAAAAAAAAGAAGAGTCCTGATGTAATAATTCAAAACAGAGGTGGTGGGTTACAAAGAATTAGTAACCTTCATGCCAATTATATGGCTTTGCAATATCCTATTCTTTTTCCTTATGGTGAGCAAGGGTTTAAACTAAAAATTAAATACAACCGATCCGGAGACTTATCAGTCGGAACGAGGGACGAAGTTACGGTGCTTGAATATTACACTTTTCGGCTGCAACAACGCAAATGTGAGGCAATAACATTGATTTCTGGCGATCGGCTGTTCCAGCAATACATAGTTGACGCTTTTGCGTCGGTAGAGGAAAACAGACTTAGGTTTGTCATAAAAAACAATAAGAATTTAAGGTCAGAGATTTACAAGGGGATTCAAGATGCACTGCACAAGGGTGATGTTGATGGGAATAATGTTGGTAAGACAGTTATTTTACCTGCTAGCTTTACAGGAAGTAAAAGATACATGGTACAAAATTACCAAGATGCAATGGCAATTTGTAGGTTCTATGGGCCACCGGACCTCTTCATTACTTTTACTTGCAATCCTAAGTGGCAGGAAATAGCTGACGCTCTTGCTTTTATTCCAGGGCAAAAACCACAAGCTCGACCTGATATAGTAAGTAGAGTTTTCAAGCTCAAGGTGGAGGAACTTGTTTTTGTGTTGAAGAAGGGTACTTATTTTGGGAAAGCACAAGCAGGTATGATTATTATTAGTGGTTTATGAAATATTGTTTTAGTTGAAAAGATATATAATGTAAATCCACATTATTATGCAGCTTTGTGAACATTTGCTACATGTTAATTCAATAAACATAATGTTGCCAAATTAATTAACTATGCCTAGAGATATATTTTGCACGAAAAATATATGGTATGTGATCGTGTGGTTAGTAATTGTCTACTTTCAATTCATGAGAATCTAATGGTTTGTAAATCTTTGGTTTAGTCAAACAAGAGAAAATATCTGCCCTTCCCGAACTGTTACATACATCCGCAGTTTGCTGGCCACTCTGTATGTAGCAGGATCCATCTCCATTTGCCCTATCTCTAGTTCTATTTGTTTGTTCTATATGTAATTTCTATATCCTGTTTCACCTGTTAGTAGGCATGCATTTAGTTGTATGTCATCTATGCTTTTGACCTATATAATTATACAGCAAGATTTAGTAAGTTTAACATGCCGCTAATTACAATAATTTTAATTGACATGTTAGGGCCTTTTGAGTGATGTGTGTAACTAAAAACCTAGAACCATGTTATGTTTATTCATCATCATCTTGTATGATTAGCAGCTAATGTATTATATAAATTTTGTGGTCCTTCGAAGTTCGACGCCTATAGGATATAGTATATTTATTTTTTTATTACCTTAACAATTTTCTTTATATTTCAGTGCTCTATACAGTGGAGTTCCAGAAGCGTGGTCTACCTCACATCCATATTTTGCTTTGGCTACAAGGTAATGCCAAAGACCCCCACCCCTCCTATGTTGATTCGATAATATGTGCAGAGATACCCAATAGGTCATGTGATCCTGAGGGTTATAACCTTGTCGATGAGTTTATGGTGCATGGTCCTTGTGGGGATCAAAATAAAAAATGTGCATGCATGAGGGATGGTAAGTGTTCAAAATTTTTTCCAAAAAGCTATCAGGATGACACAATCGTGGGTGAGGATGGTTTTGTGCAGTATAGGCGTCGTGCAAAGATAAGTAATTTTGTTGAGCGATATGGGATTAAACTTGACAATAGTTGGGTTGTGCCATACAATTTGAAATTGTTAAAGCGCTTTAAGGCTCATATAAATGTCGAGTGGTGTAATAAGACACACCTTATCAAATACTTGTTTAAATATATCACAAAAGGCCCAGATCGTGTTAGAGCTGTAATTGAGAGTAGTGACATTAGTTCAAAAACCATGGGTATGAAAGAACAGCCTAAAGATATTGATGAGGTTTGAGAGTATATTGACTGTCGTTATTTATCTTCGCATGAGGCTGTTTGGCGCTTGTTTGAATTTGATATACACTATAGAACACCATCAGTTGAGAGATTAGCTGTACATCTTCCCTTGATGAATAATATTGTGTACCCAGCTAAGAGACCATTAGTTGATATTGTAGATGACCCCCGTTCAAGAAAAACAACTTTGACCGAGTGGTTTTCAGCTAATGAGATATATCCAGATGCCCGAGAACTAACATATATAGAGTTCCCAACAAAGTGGGTTTGGAACAAAAAGAAGAAATGCTGGCATCCTCGTAAGATAGCCAAAAAAATTGGCCGGGCTATCTACATTAATCCTACTTGTGGTGAGCTCTATTACCTTCGTATGCTTCTAAATGTTGTCAAAGGGGCTACATCCTATGAGGATCTGCGAACTATTCATGGTGTTTTGTGCCCATCATTTAAGGACGCATGTCAAGCACTTGGTTTACTTGGTGATGACAATGAGTGGCGTGAGGCTCTTAGGGAAGCATCTATGTGGGGTTCAGCAGCTCAGATGCGTCAACTATTTGTTACTATGGTCCTTTTTTGCTCTGTTTCTGATGCACTGTCTTTGTTTATTGATTTCTATGTTTACTTCACTGATGATATCCACCGTAAAATTCAGAGAATAATACAGTTGCCTTCATATATAGTTCCAGAGCAACATTTAAAAAATCATGTTTTGGTGGAGTTTGATAATCTGTTTATTAAAAGTGGTGCTTCCATGAGTGATTATGGCTTACCTAGACCTGATCCTACTCTTTTAAGCAAGGTAAGAAACAGGCTGTTAGCTGAAGAAATGACATATGATATTGCAAAGCTTAAAAATGAGCATGCCATTATGATCAAGCAACTAAATGAGGAACAGAAGCATATCTATGATACTGTCATTCGATCCGTCTATGGTGGAACAGGAGAATGCTTTTTTGTGTATGGGTATGGTGGCACTGGAAAAACTTTTCTTTGGAATACTATTATTTCACGTCTACGGTCCGAAAACCTTATTGTTCTTGCAGTGGCATCTTCTGGGGTTGCTTCACTCTTGCTCCCGGGAGGTCGTACTGCACACTCCCGATTCAAAATCCCTATAGTCATTGACGAGGCATCAGTGTGTGATATCAAGAGAGGGACATTCCTTGCTGATTTAATAGTGCAGTGCTCCTTGATAATATGGGATGAAGCCCCAATGACCCACCGGTATTGCTTTGAATCGCTAGACCGCAGTATGCGTGACATTCTTGGTAAAATAGATCCTTCAAATTTTAATAAGGTATTTGGTGGAAAGACTATGTTGTTTGGTGGAGATTTTAGACAAGTATTACCGGTAGTCGAGGGTGGGGGTAGATTGGATACAATAAATGCATCAATAACTAATTCATACCTATGGAGTTATATTAATGTTCTACGTCTAACGGTAAACATGCGATTGCTCGGGATGGTAGAAGGTGGTTTACCAGCTAATCAAATAAAAGAATTTAATGACTGGGTGTTGAGTATTGGTGATGGCACTGCAAAAGGTAGTTCACATAGTGATGATGGAGACTCTGAATGGATTGAGATACCAAATGACATCTTAATTCCAAAATTGGACTCTGCTATTGATGATATTGTTAAATCTACTTATCCAAATCTCAACGTATCATATTCTAATCCTGGATATCTAAGGGAAAGGGCTATTATTGCTCCAAAGAATGATACTATTGATGAAATCAACAGCCATGTTCTTTCTCTGGTCCCTGGCCATGAAAAAATTTACCTTAGCTCAGATACTTTGGTTGAATCCTCTAGGGGACATGGTAATCTGGACCTACTCTACCCAGTTGAGTTCTTAAATTCATTGCAATTTAAAGGCATTCCTCCTCATAGACTTGTCTTGAAGGTTGGTTCACCTGTGATGTTGTTACGTAACTTAAATTAAAGTGCTAGACTTTGCAATGGCACGCGGCTTATAATAACACAGCTAGGTGATCGAATTTTAGAGGCTGAAATTATTACTGGCTCGCATATTGGTCATAAAGTCCTCCTTCCTCGAATCGCATTGCACGTATCAAGCACTAAATGGCCTTTTGTTCTTAGTAGACGACAATTTCCTATTCGACTTTGTTATGCAATGTCAATTAATAAGAGCCAAGGGCAAACTTTGCAGAATGTTGGTTTGTACTTGCCACATCCAGTTTTTACCCATGGACAACTATATGTGGCTATATCTCGTGTCACTTCTAGAAATGGGCTTAGAGTTTTAATTGACAGTGACATGGATTCCAGCTGTAGTGTTACCCAAAACATTGTTTACAAAGAGGTTCTACAGTCCCTTTAATATCTCCCTTTCCATGCATGTTTCCAGCTTTTTTTGGCTCTTCTTGGTTTCTTGTTAGTTCCCGAACTTGAGCATCTCTTGTTTTTGTTGAGCTTTCCTGTATACTCTTTCTACTCATTTGTTATCTTTTCTTGTGATGTACAGCTTCACCATTATATTAATTAGTTGTAATATATCTAATGAGTTTGTTTGTTCCCGTCATTTCACTTACAAGCTTCCGATGGAGTACAGTATACTATCCCAACTTAATCCCACTAGGCATAATTGGCGCATAAAGGTTAGAGTATCTAGGCTGTGGCATCTATCTGGAATTTCCAAGGGAAGAGGTTTTAGTGCTATGAGCTTATTTTGGTGGATGAAGAGGTACAGAACTGATGGCTACATTCATTATATATTAATTTATTTATTTTGCATAATATATGTATGCCATTCATTTTATTTCCCATGTATGGTATGGATGTCTTAGGGGGCAGGCATTACAGCATGTGTAGGAGAGAATGAAATACACAAGTTTTCAGAGTCTATAATGGAAGGACATGCCTACTTCTTACGGAATTTTCGTGTTAGTAACCAGACAAGAAAGTTCAATGCTGTCCCTAGCAAATACACTATTTTTTTTACACCATGGACCATTGTTGAAGAAATACCTACAGAGGTATCTGGCAATCTTCCACTTTACATTTTTAATTTTGTGGACTTTGAGGACTTAGAAGAAAGAGCAAAGCATCCAAAAGGTTTAATAGGTATACTTCCTTCAATTTTTATAATGTTCTGTTTTTATTGTTCATCTAGTACTATTTTTTTAGATGCAACTACATAATTACCATTTTTCCACATAAAAAATGCAGATGTTATTGGACAACTTACAGTTGTGCACCCACTGGTACAAGGCAACAGTTTGAATGGTCCATCTATTAGGCGAAATGTGGAATTACGAGACCTGAGGTCTATTTTCCCTCCAATTAATTTTCTTGGCACATTGTGATTTCAAAAAGAATAGTGCAGTGTTTCTTATCAATAATCTTACAGTGACCGGCTTTTGGTGATCACTTTATGGGCTGAGCATGCAACTTCTTTTGAAGATCAGTTCCTTCTTGAAACTATTGATAAAGATGAACCGGTTGTAATTGTTTTTGCTGGGCTTAATACAAAACTCTTCTTGGGTGAGCTCTAGACTGTAGATACCTTGCATAGATGACGCTATACTATGTATAGCCAGGAATTCTAAGGAAATATATGCCTATTTATAGATATATATTTATAAATATGTAGGTGTTCCAAGCTGTTGGAGCAGTGCTGGTACAAAATGGTACATTAACATTGATATTCCAGAGGTTAATGCCTTCCGTGCAAGGTACTACGTTTGCTATTCAGTACTTACACTTCCTCTTGTCAGTGGTATATAAGCGTCGATATGTTCATCCGCAGCCTACAAGGAAGAGGTTGTGAGGTACTTCTCCTACCAAGTGATGGTGATGCCGCACTAGGGAATAATGATGAGGCAAATGCTAATAGGAAGTCTATATCAGAACTTTTATCACTGAATCCTCACGACAACAATGTAAGCATGATTGCTACTAGATAACTTTACTTAATTTTTTGCCATATATTATTTTGAAATTGGTCCTTCGCTGGTTTTAGGATGTACGCTTCACTTGCGATGCATGCATAAAGGAAATTGATGTCTCAAGTGGTTGGTGGTATAAAGGTTGCAGTATTTGCAGGAAGGGTGTAAAGCCGACTCTTCAAGGATTTGAGTGTGTTAACTGTGACATCACAGAGCCAATAATCGTACCCAGGTATTACTTTTCTTTAGTTACAGCACCATATGCATGGTAACTTATGCTCCTTAAATTTAGCAAGTTTTACTCACTGCACAGCTACAAGTTAAACGTTATGATTGAGGACAGCACTGGCCGTGCAAAAATATTCATGTTTGGTGGTGTGGCAGAGCAAGTTGTACAACGAACAGCTGCCGATCTAGTTGAAAAGAGTTCCTCCAACCAGATTTTACTGCCTTCGCCCCTTCGTGCTCTTATTGGTCGTAAGTATGTGTTCCAGGTAGTCATAAGTGAGCAAACCTTTCGGACGGGACAATTGTGCTTTCAAGCTAGGAGGGTGTTTAATCCACCCCCTATTGATGGGCAACAAGATGGTGCTCATGCTACTCCTGGAGAAAATCCTGGCAATGTTGTAACTTTTGCTACAACATCAGGTGCTGGAAACAAAGAATCGACGATTCAGTCATCTGGTGTAACTGAAATCCCAGTAGATCCTAAAGGCAGCATTACCCCACCGCCACTTGTTTCTTCCATGATTGTTTTGGAAAATTCAACACAGAAGGGGAATGAGATTCCTCAAGAACATGGGTATGCACCATTTTACTATGTCCCAAGCTACATGTAATACTGTTTTAGCCTCATCACACACTTATCCTATCTCCAAAATATCCTTCTATGGATTTATCATTCTTTCGATCATTTGATAATATTATATATTTGTGCTGTAGAACTTCACTTGGCAAGCGGTTTAGGTCTACTCGCAAGGAACTATTCTCCACAAAGAAAGGAAAGGCAAGGTAACTCCGTTAGTTTATATAGCATGAATAACTAACTATGTTTAAATAATAATACAATAATTATAAAATAATAATATAATAATTAAGTGTTTCCAATTACAGTGATGATTGAGCTCATGTTTGCTGATCTGCATCGTCAGCCGCCTGCAACTTCTTTGATACATCGGCTGGTTGTTGTCCACTTGTATTATTAGTCTTCATATTACTCTATGTACATATAGGAATAAATGGTGTGCTCTTAGTATATTGGACTTAATAGCTTGTTTGCAGCCCTATATGTTAGGGCCTATTTATATGTTGTTTGGTGATGCATGTATTAGAAAGTTCACCTGATCGATCACCTGTAGATTAATAAAATGGACTATAGTGGTTCATGGCCTTTGGTCGAACAAGAGGTGAACTGGTTTCTTGATGTTAAGTGCTATGTCATGTAATAAAAAGACATCTTCAATTAATGGTTCTTGCACTTCCCTCTGTCACCAGGGTGTTGCTTAAATAGCCCTGGTGTTAATTACTTTTTGTATATTGGTTAATTTATTTTAACTGCCTAAAAGAGAGTCTGCTGAGTGCAGCTAGGAATAAAAACAGAGCGGATAGTTTCCGTCCGATCCAGAGAAAAACGAATATGGATACAGTTCGGATCGGATAATTTTCAGGCAATCGGGAATAGAATATGGATACGAACAATTTTTCCAGATACGGATACAAATTCTTATCCGACTTTAAACATTGCTTAATTTCTATTTTTTACCCGTTTGTATGGCCACGTGTTTCCCAGGGTCCGGGGCCCGGTAGCACCCGAGAACATATTCCGCCACCCGCGCGGCGAACCCTCTCCCTTCCTTCACCACAACTTCGTGAACTTGCTGCGGGAGCAAGTCCAACGTACGCAGCAGATCGCCGAGCTCCATCAGCTCTTGCCCAACCCCGGTGGGCCCCCCCCCTCCCACCGGTTTCAGCGGAGGTGCCCGGAGGCCGATGCGGTGGAGGCACCTCCGGACCCTGAAGGGCGCCAGGCAGACTGCGACGTCGCGGTCGCCATTCTTCCGGAGGGTGAGGCTATTTTGCGCCAATGTCAGCCGTTTTTCCCACCTTGGCCAGCTTCTTAGTCAAGCTCGCTGCACTCATCGGTGTCGGGGAGCCGCTTGACGCAGCCCACGTCGCGGCCCCACGCGCCACGACCTCGAAGTCGGCCGCGCACTTCCGGGGGAACCAGATCAGCTGCCGAACGGCAGCGGGCAGCGCGCGCGTGTCGGCGCCCGGGAACTTCCCCGGGCCCGTGTCAGCGCCCGGGAACTCGTCCGTGCCCGGGCCCTCGCGCCCGGGACAACCTGCACCGTACGATTGAGAATGAACGCGCGCGCTGCCCGCTACCGTTCGGCAGCCGATCTGGTTCCCTTCCGGGAGGCCTCGGCCTCCCGCTCCATCTCCGCCAACCGGGACTCGGCGGCCTTCACCGCCGCCTCGCGTGGGACGAGCGAGTTGTCCTTGTCCTCCACGGCCGCCTCCCGCGTTGCGAGGGCCTCGGCCTCGGCGTTGATGTCGGCGGCCAGCAGCTTCACCTGCTCCGCCTCGCGCCTGTGGTCGCCAGCATGGTGTGTGGGGTGCGAGCCCGGGGCGCGAGCTCGGTATCGGCTGCGGGGCGCAAGGATCGGCTGCGGGGCGCGAGCTCGGGATCGGCTGCGCGTGCTCAGGGGAATACGAGGTCACACCGTGCTATGTCCACGTCAGTGTGATTTGTTTCTACCGTTCGATTTGCAATGTACGCTTTCAATGCAGACTGCTGCCTATCCATCCAGCAAACCGCCTATCCCGCTTACAAACTTACTGTATGTGTGGCCTATTGCTTGACATTGACCTATCACTACATATACGATGCAGCAACAAGCAAGATGTTAGCTCTAAAAAAATGTGATGCCTCAGCCACAGTGTCTCCACAGCCTTTGTCTGATGTGCATGCATGCATCAGGAGAGATGCTATTCGCTATCCATGCAACAAGTTCACACGCATGTTGCGACAAGCAACCAGGATTGCCTATTTAAGGGTAGCATTGCCTTCTTACATCTGCATACCCACACAAGTGCAAACTAAGGCTTTGAGCGTTTAATAGATAGTTTTTCATCCCTAAGTGCAGCGACGTAGAGAGAACCATCGATAAATAAGGGAGCGCTCGGCCATAATTGTTTTTTGTGCATGTGTTTTTTACAAAAAGTTATATAAAAAATGGCTTTAAAAATCATATCTATATTTTAAATTTTTTATAATATTTAATTAATCATATGCTAATTGGACGTTCTGTTTTCCGTGTACAGAAAATCTCTTTCCATCCATACAAACCGAACGCACGCTGTCGGAGGATGGAACCTCGACGGTGGGAAGTCTGGAGACCGCTTTTGAGATTCGGCCAGGGGAGTAGTTCTCAGGTGACTGCGGCGTCCGGTGGACCAACAGACGGATCGGCGCTCGGGAACCGGGGGCCCGAGCTGGGAGACAGAGGGGTTCGAACCGTCCGTTTCGGGACCGGACCGTCCGAACCGTGACAATCGCGCGAGAGAGATGGTTCGGTGATGACACACAAGTGAGACAGGAGGAAATAGACAGGTTCGGACCGCTCGGAAGCGTAATACCCTACTCCTGTGTGTTTGGCTATGTGGGAGAATGTGGTTTGCTGTGTTACAAGGTGTTCACCAGCCCCGGCCGCTCTGCCGGACGCCGGACTCGAAGGAGACTCACACGAGCTGCGGTAGAAGACCAAGGCCTCCATTGGGAGAAGTCCTCGACCGGGAGAAGCTCTCGACCAGGAGAAGTTCTCGACCAGGAGGGGTTGATCGACTAGGGGCAACTCTACTGTGAACTCTGCCTTCGGTGGTTTCTAATGCCTAAGCTTTTTCCTCCCAAGCTCAAGCTCTGCCGAAGCTGAAGCCTCCTCGAGAAAGTGGCATGGATCCTCCTTTATAGAAACAGGGGAGTCTATAGTGCCAGTACATGGAGTGAGAGAAAGCGCTGTCTTGTCGCACGCGTGCGCTGCTGTCGCCACGCCGGAGTAGGTACTGCTAGCCCGCCTGCTGTTGCCATGCCGGAGGTGCTACCGCACGTCTGGTCGGCCGCGGAGGACGGCTGGAGCGTGGAGACGTGACGGCGCACGCCTCCAAGTCAAAAGGCTCTGACTGCACAGCGATTGCACAGTGAAAGAAGCCTCCGTAGTCAAAAAGATTTTCTGACTGCACAGGCATGTGTCCATTGCGCAGGCATGCGTCCACGGGGGCCATCAGGAGACGCCCACGCGTGGTAGAGTAGTTGGCAAGTTGGTCCGCGGAGTTCTTCGAGACAATTGGTCCCCGAGGCCAAGGCGATCGGCACCAGGGGCCGAGTCAGTCGGCACCGGGACCGGGACTGTAACGACCCGTTTTCCTTTTCCGCTAGTCTTCGTTTTCCCGAGCTCCCCTCCTATCCTGTCAGCTGTGCCTCAGTTTTTCTCCCCGGCTAACCGACTACCTTCTCCCTTGAGCCGAGTAGATTGCTACTCAGTCCTTGTATCCTGCCCTTTCCCTTGTCTTACTCGGACCTCCTTGCTGCCGAGTAAGCACTGTGAAGTGGCCGACTACCTTGTTGAGACCTGTTGCTTCTTCGTACCCCGAGTTGCACCCGCCGGTTGGACGCCGACTACCGGAGTGGAAAAGAACCAGTCTTCACCTGTCCGCAGCACCGCTTGGACCGATGGACAATAACCTGCTGCATCGCTTGGACCAGTGGTCTGTCCGAAGCCCTGTCAGTGAGATTTCTCCAACCTGTCCTAGCCTTGACCTTAATGTCTCATCGCAGCTACAGTGCCTGCCAACTCCCCTGACCAGTTGGACTCCAAGGTCACTCCCTGTCAAATCCTTTGTCAGTTCACCTTGACTTTTTCTCCCTACCCGTTGCCCAACTCCACCGTGCCTCACTCTTGCACGCCGGCTATATATTGAGCCATCCATGCTCCTTCTTCCTTTGTTTTGCAAACCGGCCAGCTCCAGCTCTGCTGAGTTCTTGTTCTCCTCTCAAGTTTTGGAGCTCTGTCGCCCGGATTGCAAACCTGGTTCAGCCGACTGCCACCTTTCCTGCAGCCGACTACTTCTTGATCTTTTTCTTGGTGTTTTACTTCTCCTGCTTATCAGTGTTTCCTTTCTGCTTGTTCAGAGCCTGAACCGGTGGACGATCCAGAAGCCGCCTTCGCCGAAGACGACCCCTCCTTGGAACAAGGCAAGCCTCTTTGATCATATTGTTTCCCATATATGCAAAACTATGTTGTTTGGAAAATATTATGCATGCTTAGTTTACACCTTTTTAAACTGTTGGCCTCGGTTTTGCAAGCGCAACCGATGGACCTACCCAGTAGTAACACTTATTTGGTAGGATGTTGTTATATTTCTTCCTTGAAGAGCCCCATAAATGGCACGCTAGCATCCTATCTGAGGATACGATGCCGAGTAGAATGGCTTAGCTCTGCAACGTTGTTTGTCGTTGGGAAAAACATTGGGTCTTACCAAAACTGATCGAAAACCGGTACTCCGTGTATCGGCGTGTTTTGTGAAACAAATAAAGTTGTGAAAATCTTGATATACAGAGACAGTGCCTGTGTGGCTTGGCTATGTATCATCATTAAGGACCGTTTCCTTTGGGAATTCCATCCGAGCATCTTACAGTGCGACCAGACGGGTATTATGGGATGCCCCTGGCCGAGTAAATAGTAGGTTTAGGGAAGTTCAGTGCCGACCACTGAATCCTGTGTGGATCTTTCGGCTGCATTGGATGACTCTAGACTGGCTTTGGAAATGGCCTTGTCACGAATTTCTGGGTACAGGCCAGTACTCGTGTAATTTTCGTGTCGGATGGGTAAAGCGCACACCCTCTGCAGAGTTTAGCAGAACTGTTCGAACAGCCGTGCCCACGGTTAAGGGCGATGCAAGGTGATTCCCATAGCGTAGACTTGTTTGCCAGTGATTTGTGAAAGTGTTTGATGGGAAGGGAACCGTAACCAGAGTTTGCCGAGTGAGCAAACGGAAGGCCTGTGTGGCCAGAAACGGATCTGTGTGATCCGGGGTGTGAAGCACCATAATCAAGTGAATGAAAAGTAAACAGGATGAAGATCATGCTCCCGGGTTGTAGCCAGGGCAGCAAACTTAAGCCCCCGGGTTGTAGCCAGGGCGGCAGTTGTACTGATGTCTTCGGGTTGTAGCCAGAAGACGGATTGATCAAGCTCCCGGGTTGTAGCCAGGGCAGCAAGTTGATCAAGTTGTGCTCCCGGGTTGTAGCCAGGGAAGCCACTTTAGCTAGCTGGTTGTAGCCAGCCTAGCGGGCATTTAGTGCCATGATCATGCTCCCGGGTTGTAGCCAGGGCAGCGATGATGAGCCCCCGGGTTGTAGCCAGGGCGGCCGACTAGCTAGCTGGTTGTAGCCAGTGTAGCGGGCATCAAGTGCCACAGCTGAGATTTGGTTGTAGCCGAGTCTCAGGGTCAACGAGTGGTTGTAGCTACTCGGGAAGTACAGGACCAGCAAATACGAAGTAAAAGATGATAAGAACATATATGTTTATGCTTGATTCATTAAGTGGCGAGTTGTTGAAAAGCAACTTGCGGAATGGATAGAGGCGTGAGCCTCTGTCCGACAACAAAAATTTAAGCTCACTAGTGCTTGCAAAGAAAAGAGTTTCTAAAGGCAATTTTCGCAAATAAACCTTTAGCCTTTCTGTCTAACCGACATGGCATCATTTCCGGCTTGCTGAGTACGAAAGTACTCACCTTGTTCATATATATGTATAGTAGGTTTCGGAGAAGAAGACGAAGATCCGACTGCTGCCGAGTTCCTCCAAGACCAGGCCGACTACGAAGACTTCTGAAGGTTTCGAGCCTAGTTCCCAACCGAGCCTGTGGAGTAGTTTTGTCCAGCTTCCGCCCTGTTTCTGCTGTTTCGTTAGTTTACCTGTTGATTATTTTGCCCATTCCGGGTCTGTCCTGGATGGATCTCCTTGTACATATATGTAAGTACTCTGTTTATGTATTATTGTAACTCTGTGTTGTATCATTGTTGTGCGTACCCGACTACTGATCCTGGGATCGGGTGCCTTATGCACATGGTGGCCTTCCACCTAGTCGGGAGGCGCCACAGCGGTGGTATCAGAGCAAAAGGTTGGCCCTAGGAGCGAAACCCCACCCGTGTAGATGTCTTTGAGGATCTTATTTTGAAAACTATACTATTTGCAAAAAAATCTAGGACTTGTCTGAGTATCTTTCTCTCTGCTTTGTAGAATTTTGGAAAAGTTTCTAAACTCTTGGCTATCTCCCTACATTGGCTCCTGCGTGGATCTTTGGTATTAGCCCTTAGGTTCCAGTGCCCTATCTGTCATCTTTTCGTTGAGGCTGGGTTCCCGAGTGTATTCCTTGTTCTACTGCTTGAATCCATCTTGCTAATCTTGTTGCTCCTTCATCTGTTCCATCGGTTTGGTTGCCGATATCCTTGCTGAGCCCCTCTTCCTTTGGTTGCCCTTTTCTAGGACCAGATGGCAGAACGTCAGCGCCGTGCCGTCCGTACCCCGGCCCGCTTGGGTTTTGAAGACCAAGGTCCAGTCCGCAACAACCTGCTTACTGCCGCGGAGGAACAAGAAGTGGAGCAGACCCACGATCGGATGTCAGGAAGTGGCCGTGCAGCCGACCTTGGTACCTTCGACGCTGCAACAGCAAACCCTGGAGGATTGCCTCAACCTCCTCACCTTCCAGCAGACCCCCAGCAGCTTATGGCCATCCAGACCCAGATCTTGCAAAGCATTGCTCAGAATCTGGCCGCAATGCAGCCTCTTCTCCATCAAGCTCCACCAGCACAAGCTCATGGACGCTCCAAGCTCGCCGACTTCATGAGGTCTCGTCCAGCCGAGTTCTCTCAGACTGCTGAGCCAGTAGAGGCTGACGACTGGCTAAAGGATATGGACAGAAAATTGAACCTAGTGCAGTGCACACCTGTGGAGAAAACCCAGTTTGCTGCACACCAACTGCATGGACCAGCAGCCGATTGGTGGGAGAACTACTGTGCTGCCCATCAAGATGCCGCCAACATCGCCTGGCCTGAGTTTGTTGAAGCCTTCAGAGCCGCACATGTCCCAGAAGGAGTAATAGACATTAAGAGAGAAGAATTCAACAACCTCAAGCAGGGACATTCCAGCATCAGCGAGTACCTGAGCAGGTTCAACCATCTAGCTCGCTATGCACCAGAGGACGTGAACACGGACAAGAAGAAAATCAGAAGGTTTCTGAAAGGGATGAATGTGGCAATGAAGATCCAGCTTATTGCCCATGACTTCCCTACTTTCCAGCATATGGTCAACAGAGCCCTAGTAGTTGAAGACGCGAGGAAGGAGATCGAAGTTTTTCGCAAGCGCAAGGCCTCCCAGATGCAGTCTCGTAGTGGTCCGAGTACCAGGCCCTATCTCCCCAGTCCTTCCCGTCAGTTTGCCCCATCCCAGTTCCAAGAGCGGGTGTTTCGCCCATCTGTTTCTCGCCCGGCTTCTTCTGTTCAGTCCCGACCCCTCAGTGCAAGTACCGGTGCAAGTCGCCCTACCCCAGCCGGCCTTCAGCAGAGGAGTATCCCGAGTGCCCCAGGAAGCCGATGCTACAACTGCAACGAGTTGGGTCACTTCGCCCGACACTGCCCCCTGAAGCAAGACTCTGCAGCCTCCGGACGCCCCAACGCCAGCGCTTCAAGAGCCCCTGTGTTCAGTCGAGGACAGCCGACTACACATGCTAGTGGATCTGCCTACCGTGCCCCTCCGGCCCTTGGACGTGGCCGAGTCAATCATATCCAGTCGGAGACAGCCCGAGAAGCTTCAGATGTGGTAATGGGTACGTTTCTTGTCAACTCCGTACCTGCAGTTGTTCTGTTTGATTCTGGAGCATCGCATTCCTTTATTTCTCAATCTTTTGTGGATAAGTATGGTTGGGATGTTCAAGGTCTTAGGATACCTATGGTCATACACTCCCCTGGCAAGGAGTTTAGGTCAGACCAATCTTGCCCTGGAGTTACCTTGGTAATTAAAGGAGTTAGTTTCTCAGCCAACCCCATTATCCTGGAATCACAAGGCTTGGATTTGATTCTTGGCATGGACTGGTTAGCTAAGCATAAGGGCCGAATAGACTGTGCAACCAGCACCATAACCCTGCAGTGCCCTTTTGGACAAGAAGTAAAGTTTGCCTCCCTTGGAAACCCTAAGAACCAACCCCTCCTGAGCTCGGTGCAAGTAGTCCCTTTGGAAGGAGTGCCGGTGATCAATGAGTACCCTGATGTCTTCCCAGACAGTCTACCCGGAATGCCCCCTGATAGAGAGATTGAATTCTCTATAGAGTTGCTACCCGGCACAGCACCCATATCCAAGAGGCCCTATAGAATGGCGGCTAAAGAGTTAGCCGAAGTGAAAGAGCAGATAGAAGAGCTTGAGAGCCTAGGTTTTGTGCGACCTAGCACATCACCTTGGGGAGCTCCAGTGCTCCTAGTGGAAAAGAAGGATAAGACCAAGAGGATGTGCGTTGATTATCGCGCACTGAATGGAGTAACCATCAAGAATAAGTATCCTCTACCAAGGATTGACGACCTGTTCGACCAGCTGCAAGGAGCTAAAGTTTTCTCTAAGGTTGACTTGAGATCAGGATACCACCAGTTGAAGATCAGGCCTGAGGATATACCCAAAACAGCTTTCCTGACCCGATATGGATTATATGAGTATACGGTGATGTCCTTTGGACTCACTAATGCTCCAGCTTTCTTCATGAGTCTTATGAATAAGGTATTCATGGAATATCTCGACAAGTTTGTCGTGGTATTTATGGATGATATCCTAATCTTCTCCAAGGACGAGCAAGAACATGTTGGACATTTGAGAATGGTTCTAGGAAAGTTAAGAGAGCACCAGCTGTTTGCCAAGTACTCGAAGTGTGAGTTTTGGCTAGACCGAGTTGCTTTCCTCGGGCATGTGGTCACTGCCCAAGGAGTAGAAGTGGACCCGGGGAAAGTGAGAGACGTGCTTTCTTGGAAATCCCCAACTACGGTCACGGAAGTGAGAAGTTTCCTAGGTTTGGCTGGTTATTATCGGAGATTCATTGAAGGATTTTCAAGGATTGCCAAACCCATGACAGAATTGCTAAAGAAGGAAAAGAAGTTTGAATGGAGTGACGCCTGTGAGAAAAGTTTCATGGAGTTAAGGAAAAGGCTGACTACCCCACCTGTGTTGATCCTTCCGGATATCAGGAAAGACTTTGAGGTATACTGTGATGCATCCCGACTAGGCATAGGCTGTGTGCTTATGCAGGAAGGAAGAGTGGTTGCGTATGCCTCAAGACAGTTAAGACCCCATGAGCTGAACTACCCGACCCATGACCTAGAGTTGTCAGCAGTAGTGCATGCCTTGAAGATATGGCGACACTACCTGGTTGGAAACCGGTGTGAAGTATACACCGATCATAAGAGTCTGAAGTACATCTTCACTCAGACAGAGCTTAATCTCAGACAAAGAAGATGGCTTGAGTTGATTAAGGATTACGACCTTGGAATACATTACCACTCCTGGCAGGGCAAATGTTGTTGACCGATGCCCTCAGTCGTGAAAGTCCATTGTAATGCCGTCTTAACCCCGCCCTTCAACCCGAGCTAAGTCGAGAGCTGGAAAAGCTAAGGATAAATATGGTCAAGCCAGGAACGCTGGCGACTTGCTGATTCAGCCTACCTTGGAGGACCGGATCAGAGAAGCTCAAAAAGTAGATGAAAAGATTGTATCTCTAAAGGAAAGCATGACCCAGGGAAAAGCCCCCGAGTTCTCCATCGACAGCAAAAGGACTGTTTGGTTTGGGAAGCGCATTTTGCGTGCCCGACAGAAAGGAAATCCGAGACTTGATCTTGAGAGAAGCCCATGAGTCCGCTTATTCCATCCATCCAGAAAGTACCAAGATGTACAAGGATATTTAAGGATCATTACTGGTGGCCTGGATGAAGCGAGATATTGCCGAGTATGTCGCAGTTTGTGACATTTGCCAAAGGGTTAAAGCAGAGCATCAGAAGCCAGCAGGATTGCTTCAGCACCTTAAGGATACCCGAGTGGAAATGGGAAGAAATAGGAATGGATTTCATCGTTGGATTACCTAAGACCCCGGCCGGACATGGATTCCCATCTGGGTAATAGTGGATCGACTGACCAAGGTCGCCCACTTTATCCCCGTCAAGACAACCTACCCGGCCAAGAAGCTAGCCGAGCTGTATCTGACCAAGGTTATCTGCCAACATGGAGTCCCAAAGAAGATAGTGTCTGACCGAGGAGCTCAGTTTCACCTCCCACTTTTGGCAAAAGTTGCATGAGGCAATGGGCCACTAACCTGAATTCAGTACCGCATATCACCCCCAGACGGATGGACAAACCGAGAGAGTCAACCAGATCGTGGAAGATATGCTAAGAGCATGTGCCCTGGATTTTTGAAGGAACCGATCTCTGTCTGCCTTATGCCGAGTTCTCCTACAATAACAGCTATCAAGCCAGTATCCAGATGGCCCCAATGAAGCTCTATATGGACGCAAGTGTAGAACCCCACTCTGTTGGACAGACGTAGGAGAAAGATGGTTTTTGACCAGACATTTTGAAAAGAGCAGAAGAGCGAGTTAAGGTTATCCGAGAGCGCTTGAAGACAGCCCAAACCCGGCAGAAGAACTATGCAGATAATCGGAGACGAGAGCTCGAGTTTCAGATAGGAGACCATGTGTATCTCCGAGTATCACCCCTACGAGGAACAAAGAGATTTGGAATGGGTGGAAAGCTAGCGCCTCGCTATATCGGACCTTACCCTATCGTCGACAGACGCGGAATGAGTAGTGGCGTATCAACTGAGGTTACCCGAAGAACTCTCGACGTCCACGACGTGTTCCATGTGTCCCAGTTGAAGAAATGTCTTCGCATCCCAGAAGAGCAAGTTCCGTGAAAGAGATCGACGTACAACGCAACCTTACCTACAAGGAACGCCCTATTCGGATTTTGGAGACAAGGGACAGACGTACCAGACGAAAGAACATCAGATTCTGCAGGTGCATGGAGTAACATTCGAGGATGAAGCTACATAGGGAACGAGAAGATCGCCTTCAAGCTGAGTACCCGGAGCTCTTCGCCGAGAGTAGCGGAATCTCGGGACGAGATTCTATTAAGTGGGGGAGGTTTGTAACGACCCGTTTCCTGTTTCCGCTAGTCTTCGTTTTCCCGAGCTCCCCTCCTATCCTGATCAGCTGTGCCTCAGTTTTTCTCCCGGCTAAACCGACTACCTTCTCCCTTGGAGCCCGAGTAGATTGCTACCAGTCCTTGTATCCTGCCCTTTCCCTTGTCTTACTCGGACCTCCTTGCTGCGAGTAAGCACTGTGAAGTGGCCGACTACCTTGTTGAGACCTGTTGCTTCTTCATACCCCGAGTTGCACCCGCCGGTTGGACGCCGACTACCGGAGTGAAAAAGAAACCAGTCTTCACCTGTCCGCAGCACCGCTTGGACCGATGGACAATAACCTGCTGCATCGCTTGGACCAGTGGTCTGTCCGAAGCCCTGTCAGTGAGATTTCTCCAACCTGTCCTAGCTTGACCTTAATGTCTCATCGCAGCTACAGTGCCTGCCAACTCCCCTGACCAGTTGGGACTCCAAGGTCACTCCCTGTCAAATCCTTGTCAGTTCACCTTGACTTTTTCTCCCTACCCGTTGCCCAACTCCACCGTGCCTCACTCTTGCACGCCGGCTATATATGAGCCATCCATGCTCCTTCTTCCTTTGTTTTGCAACCGGCCAGCTCCAGCTCTGCTGAGTTCTTGTTCTCCTCTCAAGTTTTGGGAGCTCTGTCGCCCGGATTGCAAACCTGGTTCAGCCGACTGCCACCTTCCTGCAGCCGACTACTTCTTGATCTTTTTCTTGGTGTTTTACTTCTCCTGCTTATCAGTGTTTCCTTTCTGCTGTTCAGAGCCTGAACCGGTGGACGATCCAGAAGCCGCCTTCGCCGAAGACGACCCCTCCTTGGAACAAGGCAAGCCTCTTTGATCATATTTGTTTCCCATATATGCGAAACTATGTTGTTTGGAAAATATTATGCATGCTTAGTTTACACCTTTTTAAACTGTTGGCCTCGGTTTTGCAAGCGCAACCGATGGACCTACCCAGTAGTAACACTTATTTGGTAGGATGTTGTTATATTTCTTCCTTGAGAGACCCATAAATGGCACGCTATTAGCATCCTATCTGAGGATACGATGCCGAGTAGAAATGGCTTAGCTCCTGCAACGTGTCGGGCAGAACGTTGGAAAAAACATGGTCTTACCAAACTGATCGAAAAACCGGTTACTCCGTATGTATCGGATTCCGTGTTTGTGAAACAAATAAAGTTGTGAAAAATCTTGATAACAGAGACAGTGCCTGTGTGGCTGGCTATGTATCATCATTAAGGACCGTTTCCTTTGGGAATTCCATCCGAGCATCTTACAGTGCGACCAGACGGGATTATGGGGATGCCCCTGGCCGAGTAAATAGTAGGTTAGGGAAGTTCAGTGCCGACCACTGAATCCTGTGTGGATCTTTCGGCTGGCATTGGATGACTCTAGACTGGCTTTGGAAATGGCTCTTGTCACGAATTTCTGGGTACAGGCCAGTACTCGGTGTAATTTCGTGTTCGGTATGGGTAAAGCGCACACCCTCTGCAGAGTTTAGCAGAAACTGTTCGAACAGCCGTGCCACGGTTAAGGGCGATGCAAGGTGATTCCCATAGCGGTAGACTTGTTTGCCAGTGATTTGTGAAAGTGTTTGATGGGAAGGGAACCGGTAACCAGGAGTTTGCCGAGTGAGCAAACGGAAGGCCTGTGTGGCCAGAAAACGGATCTGTGTGATCCGGGGTGTGAAGCACCATAATCAAGTGAATGAAAAGTAAACAGGGATGAAGATCATGCTCCCGGTTGTAGCCAGGGCAGCAAACTTAAAGCCCCCGGGTTGTAGCCAGGGCAGAGGCAGTTGTACTGATGTTCTTCGGGTTGTAGCCAGAAGACGGATTGATCAAGCTCCGGGTTGTAGCCAGGGCAGCAAGTTGATCAAGTTGTGCTCCCGGGTTGTAGCCAGGGAAGCCACTTTAGCTAGCTGGTTGTAGCCAGCCTAGCGGGCATTTAGTGCCATGATCATGCTCCCGGGTTGTAGCCAGGCAGCGATGATGAGCCCCCGGGTTGTTAGCCAGGGCGGCCGACTAGCTAGCTGGTTGTAGCCAGTGTAGCGGGCATCAAGTGCCACAGCTGAGATTTGGTTGTAGCCGAGTCTCAGGGTCAACGAGTGGTTGTAGCTACTCGGGAAGTACAGGACCAGCAAATACGAAGTAAAAGATGATAAGAACATATATGTTTATGCTTGATTTCATTAAGTGGCGAGTTGTTGAAAAGCAACTTGCGGAATGGATAGAGGCGTGAGCCTCTGTACCGACAACAAAAAATTTAAGCTCACTAGTGCTTGCAAAGAAAAGAGTTTCTAAAGGCAATTTTCGCAAATAAACCTTTAGCCTTTCTGTCTAACCGACATGGCATCATTTCCGGCTTGCTGAGTACGAAAGTACTCACCTTGTTCATATTATATGTTAAGTAGGTTCGGAGAGAAGAAGACGAAGATCCGACTGCTGCCGAGTTCCTCCAAGACCAGGCCGACTACGAAGACTTCTGAAGTTTCGAGCTAGTTCCCAACCGAGCCTGTGGAGTAGTTTTGTCCAGCTTCCGCCCTGTTTCTGCTGTTTCGTTAGTTTACCTGTTGATTATTTTGCCCATTCCGGGTCTGTCCTGGATGGATCTCCTTGTACATATATGTAAGTACTCTGTTTATGTATTATTGTAACTCTGTGTTGTATTATTGTTGTGCGTACCCGACTACTGATCCTGGGATCGGGTGCCTTATGCACATGGTGGCCTTCCACCTAGTCGGGAGGCGCCACAGGGACGATCGGCGCCCGAGACCGAGGGGATCGGCACCCGGGCAGTCGGCAATTGGCCTCGGGGCCGGGCATCGGCACTCGGGGCCGGGGTATCGGCACCCGGGTCCGGGGCGATATGATGGCGCCCCGGGGCGAGGTCTGGGGCCGGGGCCCGCGGCCGATGGAGATGGTGCCCCGGGGACGAGCCCGGGGCCGATGGCGCCCCGGGGACGGCCCCGGGGGCGATGGAGATGGCACCCCGGGGACGGGCCCGGGGGCGATGGAGATGGCGCCCCGGGCGCTCAGTGGGACGACGACCGTAGCTGGCCGTCGCTTGTGCAGATTGTGGCCCCGGAGGATCTCTGACGTGGCCGGGGATTCACGCGTCCCCACAGAATGTGGGACCCCAGTCCCATTTCGCCGACACACGCTAACATAGAACGAGTAAAAAACATGATAACAAAGAGAGAGAACGAGTAAAAAAAGAGAAGAAGAGGGAAAAAAGAGAACATAGAATCAAGCTACCTAGCTTAGTTAGTAGTGCTATTCACTATTGAATTAAAAAAAATTTAAATTATTCACCACTACCTGTTTTTTTATTACTATGAGTTCTTCTAGCACACAATAAAGCCTGCATACATATACATAATACTACATGTTGAGTACTATTTATAGCCTCCCAGCACACGTACGACTTGTTGGCAAGTTTTTTTACCATGCATGCAGAATACTACTGCATGATAGCTACTGTTTGTACGAAGTGACTCATCGGTGGCATGCAATAACAATTCTAGGCAATTGCAGTCTGTATACTATTTATAGAAAGTGACCGATCAGCATTTATAGAACATGATCTATCTATATTTGCAGCGATATTGACGGCCTAGAAATTTATCTTACACTTGCCTCTGTACATGTATACAAAAAAAATTTTGCATATGTAAATGCATGCAGAAAACAAGGCGAAACAAACAAATCTTGTCGCACGCTTGCTTCTGTACATGCATGTTTAAAGCAAAAAGGACGTAGGGCTGCGTGATAGCTACTGTTTGTAGGAAGTGAGTCATCGGCGGCATGCAATAAGAATTCTAGGCAATTGCAGGCTGTATACTATTTATAGAAGGTGACTGATCAGCATTTATACAACATGATCTATCTACATTTGCAACGATATTGACAGTTTAGAAATTTATCTTACACTTGTTTCTATACATGCATACAAAAATAATTTGCATATGTAAATGCATGCAGAGAACAAGACGAAACAAACAAAGCTTATCGCACGCTTGCTTCTGTACATGCATGCGTAAAGCAAAAAGGCCGCAGGGAGAAACTTCTCTTGCACTTTCTATATATGCATGCATGCAAAAACTTAGGCGCAGCTGTTACTAGACACATGTAGCATGCATGTTTAATTCCTCGATGGATTCGATTACACGTCTGTTGTTCGTCAAAACAGGCTTAGACTGTGCTCTCTCACCTTAATTAAATTTCACATTATTTAGTTTTACATTGTTTTGATATAATATTTACAAAGAAAGGTACCACAAGAGCACATATAGTAATCAAGTTCAGATTACATTTTTTGGAAAGCACATACATAATACATCTAACAACCTTACAGCTAGGAGTACATTTGTCCTCAACAAATCAAGCAAAACAAATGTATAGCTATTATGTTTGATTTATCAAGAACTATATATGCTTATTCACTCTTACTTTTAACTTGGCAAAGCTGCCTCTCTAAAGCACACACTTCTGTATTTAATTCATAATTCTCAGTGATGATTTATCTTCTCCTTCTTATCTGTCATCTTATAATCTAGCTTCTCTTGCAACTTGGCTATCTTTTCTCAGTTCACAGTTCTCTGCAAGTAACTTAGTACGTTTTGTTGCAAACACAAGAAATCTCTCTCAAGCTCATCTCTACCTTCAACAACTTCCTTGCAATTTTAGTAAACCTCCATGACTCTATTTTTCCACAACTTCAAATCATGCTGGTTGTAGTCATTGATCTTAACAAGGCCACATTCTCTAGCCTTCGAACAGCCTCACGAGCCCTTTTCTATAGCTCTTCTTGAAGAGATAGATGATGTTCCTATGAATTGTCGTGGACCTCGAAACCCTTTAGACACCCAGTTTACAAGATCGACTTCAATACACGAATGGAAGATCCCATCTGTCCTTTTACCATGTGTCACCGTTGGTTTCTCAAGTCCAAGATGATTGACGATTTTCATTAGAATCTTCACATAGTTTAAAGTTACTTGAGCCATGGTGAAATCCTTCAATAAAATTGTTTGAAGCTTAATTAATTGATAACCATACATAAAATCCCATTGAATATAAGCAAAAGATACTAATTAATTTTGGATATATTAATTTCCTCCTTTTCCAAGCATAGAGGTGTGAAGCATAAAAAGGGAGAGATGCACACATCATATGATTATTAACATGCTTGCTTAATAACAGTTACTAATGTTTATGAAACATACCTTGCTCCCTATTGAACCTTTGCTTACATGTAGACATGTGCGGGGGTAACTCTCTTGCTCCTTAGATATCAAGTATGCCCTTTTTATAGAGCCTGGTCGGTGACGCGTGAATCTTCGGCCACGCCAGCGCCTCCGGGCCCGCATTCTGCACAAGTGGCGGCCGGCTACGGCCGTTTTCCCGCTAACTGCCTGGGGCCCGAGCACTGCCCGGGTCCGGATGCACCTTCCCCGGGCGCGCCGCGACGCCCGCTCGCATCCAACTCGGGCCCGGGTATAAGCTAATTTTTTAGTTCCCGGGGCACATTACTGGGATATTCCCGATCTCGGGTCTTGTCCCCCCGGCCTCGGAACCCACAGGCTCGGTCCCGCTGGCAGTATCTGCACCACCAACAAATCCATCCAGTTCATATGTTGAACCACTCCCAGAAATACGGTTTGAAAAACTTAGTAGAGAATTAGTTAACATCGTCCAGGAGTACCCTCCCAACGACAACGTAATTGAAATTCTCTGGACAGGACAGGGAGGTTGACGAAGGTGTCCACACGTTTTTAAGAAGCCGACCGGGCGGCATGGGGGCGGAACAGAGGTAACAGAGAGAAAGGACTCGAGAGAGATCGAGAGAAGAGCGAGAGAGCGCACGAAGGGCTGGAGGAGGAAGAAGACGACGCGGACTGACAGGTGCGGTCGCGCGGCAGAAGCAATCACGGCTATCCGCGCGCGAGCACTGGTGGGGCCCGCTGGTCGGCGACCACGGTACTCAGGGTGCGCTTGGGGCCAGCCTGGTGTGTGGGGTGCGAGCCCGGGGCGCGAGGTCGGTATCGGCTGCGGGGCGCGAGCATCGGCTGCGGGGCGCCAGCTCGGTATCGGGGGCGTGTATCGGCTGCGTGGCGCAAACATCGGCTGCGGGTGCTCAGGGGAATATGAGGCCACGCCTTCTACGCGGCCTCCTGCTATGTCCACGTCAGTGTGATTTGTTTCTACCGTTTGATTTGGAATATACGGTTTCGATGCAAACTGTTGCCTATCCATCCAGCAAGCCGCCTATCCCTCCTACAAACTTACTGTATATGTAGCCTATTGCTTGACATTGACCTATCACTGCATGCATGGTACAGCAACAAGCAAGATGTAGCTCTAAAAAATGTGATGCCTCAGCCTCTCCACAGCCTTTGTCTGATGTGCATGCATGGACTCAAAGAAATAAGCCTTTGTCTGATGTGTTTCCACTGCATGCATGTACGTGCCTAACGTTTGACCGTCCGTCTTATTTGAATTTCTAAAAAAATTTCAAAAAATAAGCCATGCGTACAGTACTATTCTTGTTTTATTCATTTCATAATAATAAAATTAATAATCATACAATTTTTTAGATAAGAGAAATGATCAAACATTATACAGAAAAGTGGAAAATAGATTCTTTCTGTGACAGGGAGTAGTAAAAGAGGGGTGGAGAGCATGATATTCTTATCCATTCTGCATGATCTTGCTCCATGCTTTATCGGCACTTTGTACCTGTCAATTAGCACAAGTGATAGATCATGTCAATGTGACAGCTATTGTAGCATGGTCATGCATTATTACCGACTCTACCCATTCAACCGTATGAATAAGCTATCCTTCCTTTCTATACACATAGGCATTGGCATGCCATGCATGAAGGGCAGTCCTTGCCTATTTATAGAAAGAATTTCTCACCATGCCTTCTCATCCATGACCATATTTTGCTTCAGGTAACGTAGCACCCATCATAGTAATTACCTTTGGATAAATTCTTGCCATGCTTCATAGGCCAAATAAAAATAGGGAGTTGAATGTGTATTATACATGTCTTTTCAATTTGTGTCATGAAGAGTGTGTAATGATATCCTTCATTAATTTTATATTAGTCTTTTATAATCATATTTAGCCCTCTATGTTTGTTACAAATTGAAGTTTTCAAGGGGGAGTTTACATTGTCTATGTTTGATACCTGTGTGGTCCCCTGTCTTTTCATAACTAATTTTATTACATGTGAATGCAAACCAACGTCCTTACTTACTTCTCGCTTTATTTATAGGGAAAGATGACATCACCTAGCAATAGCAGCGCCATGGACAAGGCAAAAAAAAATTATTGAAGAATCATCCAAGTCCCACTCAAGACAACAATCAACCCCATGATCTTGCATCCAGTTGTATTTATTTTAAGTCCCCATATGACTAGCAACTAATTAATTACATTTAGTTATGGTATTCATTTATTTTGTTGTCCAGTGCTTGCACATGATTATGACCTGGACGTATTATGTTAGATAAAAATTTATAGTAATACCTAAATTAAACGGTACATTAATGAAAGCTGTTGTAGCGGCGCCTAATCACATTTATGGTCTTGAAGGAAATTCCAGGTCCTTGTAGTGCACTAATATAAGTCATCTGCTATTTAGTTCCTCAAACTATTTGCATAATACATCTACCTACTGATTTCCTTTTTGTTTATTCAGGAGCCCAGGGTCATTACATTTCACGTAAGAGCATCCTGAGGCAAATTACTAGCAAACTAGGTGCAGTTATTCGCACTGAAGGAATAGTGAAGTTGGAGAAGCTCAAAGGCTAGCCTGGCTAGAAGTGGAGTTTCCTCCACCGAACAATATTGGGCATGTAAGAATGGAGAAGTTTTGCGGAGCTCCTTGCACAAATGATTCCGATGCTGAGGAAAGTGTCTGTGAAAAAGCAATATTTCATTGCATCATTGAACATAAATGTTAATGATGATGTGAACTATGTTGCCTTTAAAGAAACAATGACAACTCTGCTCCATATATACCGATTGGGCGGAATTTCTCCATATTAATATCAGCTGCTTCTTGCTCAAAAAAACCGCTCTCTGATACCCACAAAGATCTTTTGAGACAACTGAGTTTAATTTGTAAAAGTTATGGTGATATACTTCCTCTGGCAGTATCTGCACCACCAACAGATCCATCCAGTTCATATGTTGAACCACTCCCAGAGACACGGTTTGAAAAGCTTGCTAGAGAATTAGCCAACATCATTCAGGAGTACACTGCTAACGACAACGTAATTTAAATTATCTGGTATGTATTCCTTTCATTGGAATATTTTATTGTCTACAACTTTTACTTTATTGCAGTTAAGAAAAAAATAAGCATCATTTTTTTATAAGGGATTATCTTTTCAGGACCACCAAGATGCCTGTACTCTCTAGAAAATGGTGGAACATTATTCTGATGTAATGTATGTTCTAGTAGCCACGGTCTAAATAAGCACATGCACTGGTTTCCTTATAGAGGAAATTCTTTATTCCTTCGAAGAGCATGTGAAGGTGACCATATATCCCTGTATTACTCTCTTCTATTTGATATTGTACCTGTGATTGATATACCCATCCCTACTAGTGTATAATATGTTATATCTTCATCAAGCCTTGTGAAAGAGAAAAATGGTGTCACAAGGAAATGGGCATATCTGGCTTATCATGTTTTCTGTAATATTATGTGCATCTATCAAGTAATAAGTATTCTCATAATAGCTGCTATAAAATAAATTTACTAGTCGTCAAAGAGGACAAAATAAATTTACTAATGTCTCAGAGCACAGCACCTCTGGGCTGTAACGACCCGCTTTCCTTTTCCCTGTTGTAACTGGTTTTCTGGATCTTAATCTTTTCCATTCCTGTCAGCTGTGCCTCCGTTTTCCCTCTCCCCGGCCAGCCGACTTCCTTCTCTCTTGTGCCGAGTAGAGTTGCTACTCAGTCCTTGTATCCTGCCCTTATCCTTGTCTTACTCGGACCTCCTTGCTGCCGAGTGAGCACTGTGATGTGGCCGACTACCTTGTTGAGACCTGTTGTTCTTTGTCCCCCGAGTTGCACCCACCCACTGGACGCCGACTACCGAAGTAGTGAAGAATCAATCTTCACCTAACCGCAGCATCGCTTGGACCAGTGGTCAGTCCGAAGCCCGGTCAGTGAGATTTCTCCAACCTGTCCTAGCCTTGACCTTAATGTCTCATCGCAGCTACAGTGCCTGCCAACTCCTCTGACCAGTTGGACTCCAAAGTCACTTCCTGTCATATCCCTGTCAGTTCATCTTGACTTCCTTGCTCCACACGTTGCCCAGCTCCACCGTGCCTCAACCTTGCACGCCGGCTATATATATGGCCAACCGTGCCCCCTTCTTCCCTTGTTTTGCAAACCGGCCAGCTCCCGCTCTGCTAAGTTTTCATCCTCTCAAGCTTTGGAGCTCTGTCGCCTGGTTCGCAAGCCTGGTTCAACCGACTGCCCCCTTTTCTGCAGCCGACTACTTCTTGATCCTTTTTCTTGGTGTTTTACTTCTCCTGCTTATCAGTGTTTCTTTCTGCTTGTTCAGAACCTGAACCGGTGGACGATCCCGAAGCCACCTTCGCCGAAGAAGACCCCTCCTTGGAACAAGGCAAGCCTCTTTGATCATATTGTTTCCCATATATGCAAACTATGTTGTTTGGAAAATATATGCATGCTTAGTTACACCTTTTTAAACTGTTTGGCCTCGGTTATGCAAGCGCAACCGGATTTTGGACCCGCCCAGTAGTAGCACTTATTGGTAGGATGTTGTTATATTTCTCCCTTGAAGAGCCCCACAAAAGGCACGCTAGCATCCTATCTGAGGATACGATGCCGAGTAAAATGGCTTAGCCCTGCAACGTTGTTTGTCGTTGGGAAAAATGATGGGTTTTACTAAACAGTTTGGAAAACCCGATACCTGTGTATCGGCGCGTTTTGTGAAATAAAGGAAAGATTTGTGAACCTTGATGTACAGAGACAGTGCCGTGTGGCTTGGCTATTATTATCATTAAGGAACGATTCCCATGGCGTAGATTGTGTTGTCAGTGATTTGTGAAAGTGTTTGATGGAAAGGGAACCGTGACCTGAGTTTGCCGAAGTAAGCAAACGGAAGGCCTGTGTGGCCGAAACGGATCTGTGTGGTCCGGGGTGTTAGCACCATAAACAAGTGTATGAAAAGTAAACAGGATGAAGATCATGCTCCCGGGTTGTAGCCAGGGCAGCAAAGTTTAAGCCCCCGGGTTGTAGCCAGGGGGCAATTCAGTCTTCGGGTTGTAGCCAGAAGACGGTGATGAGCACGCTCCCGGGTTGTAGCCAGGCAGCAGGTTTTAGCTAGCTGGTTGTAGCCAGCTAGCGGGCATTCAGTGCCATGATCATGCTCCCGGGTTGTAGCCAGGGCAGCGATGATGAGCCCCCCGGGTTGTAGCCAGGGCGGCGATTAGCTAGCTGGTTGTAGCCAGCCTAGCGGGCATTCAGTGCCATGATCATGCTCCCGGGTTGTAGCCAGGGCAGCGATGATGAGCCCCCGGGTTGTAGCCAGGGCGACCGACTAGCTAGCTGGTTGTAGCCAGTGTAGCGGGCATCAAGTGCCACAGCTGAGATTTGGTTGTAGCCGAGTCTCAGGGTCAACGAGTGGTTGTAGCTACTCGGGAGATAAAGGACCAACAAATGCAAAGTAAAAGATAATAAGAACATGTATGTTTACTCTTGTTTCTTTAAGTGGTGAGTTGTTGAAAAGCAACTTGCGGATTGGATGGAGGCGTGAGCCTCTGTCCGCCAACTAAAATTTGGAACTCACTAGTGTTTGCAAAGAAAAGAGTTTAATAAGGCAGTCTTTCGCAAATGAAACCCTTAGCCCTTTTTGTCTGACCGACATGGCATCATTCCCGGCTTGCTGAGTACGAAAGTACTCACCTTGTTCATATATATGTATAGTAGGTTTTGGAGTGGAAGACGAAGATCCGACTGCTGCCGAGTTCCTCCAAGACCAGGCCGACTACGAAGACCTCTGAAGGTTTCGAGCCTAGTTCCCAACCGAGCCTGTGGAGTAGTTTTTGTCCAGCTTCCGCCCTGTTCTGCTGTTTCGCTAGTTTACCAGTTGATTATTTTGCCCATCCCGGGTTTGTCCTGGATGGATCTCCTTGTACGTATATGTAAGTACTCTGTTATGTATTATTGTAACTCTGTGTTGTATCATTGTTGTGCGTACCCGACTACTGATCCTGGGATCGGGTGCCTTATGCACATGGTGGCCTTCCACCTAGTCGGGAGGCGCCACATGGGCACACTTTAATTTGAAGACATGGTCTCAGATGATAAGTATTTTTGAGTAAAAAATATAATTTTTCCCACTGGATGGGTATTTAAAGTTGGAAAACTGGTGATCCAAATTTTATGAGGCCGGGAGATGTCGTCATCCCGAGGGCGGCCACTCGTCTTCCTCGGACCGGACCCCGGGTGGTGTCCGAAGGGGACTGTCGTCTTCCTCGGACGTCTCATCGGTCATCGGCTCCAAGGTGCTCGCTGCGCTCGAAGAACCCCACCGTTGCAGCGGCCTCGCCACGGTCGAAGATGCACCCGGGACCAGGGGCGAGAACCGGTCCCGAGGATATCCCAACGATGTGCCCCCTGGACCGAGACTGTGGATTCCGGGCCCTGGGGGCGAGATCCGGGCCCGGGAGTAGAGCCTGCGGGACCCGGGAATGTCTCAGCAACGGCCCCGGGAATGCGACCCGGGCCCGATACAGTCGGTCCCCGGGTCCGGGGGCCGAGCCCGTGGTTCCCGGACCTGATGGCAAGACCTGGGGCCCGGGAAAGTCCCAGTAATATGCCCCGGGGACGCGCCCGGGACTGAAACTGTGGGGCCCGGTACCAGGGGGCAAGACTCGAGACCCACATTCTGGGGAGCCCGAACCCGGACAGCCTCGCCAAAGCAAGTGCGAACCTGGGGACGCGGCTGCTGGCCCTCTCTGTCGGTTGGCGCCGGGAACCCGGCGTTCCCGGGCATGGGCCCCGAAAAAAAAACAACAAACAAACAACAGCAGCAGACATATACAATAACCAAAGGTACGAAAATGTGAACATGATTATATACATAGAGATGGGCTACTATGCGGCATGCCGCACGGCGCCATCCGTGCGGCACGCCCCGGGCCGTCGGATCGGCGCGATCGACGGTCCCTGGGCATTCCCGCGCCCCGGCCGGGACCGAGCCTGTGCTTCCCCGGTCCGGGGGTGCGACCCGGGGCCGGGAATGCCCGGGACCGTCGATCGCGCCGATCCGACGACCCGGGGCGTGCCGCACGGAGGGCGCCGTGCGGCATGCCACATAGTAGCCCATCTCATCTACATATACAAATGTTTTTCTTTGTACAGAACAGGTGAAGTCAAAAGCGCGAGCACGTGCGGAGGCCCTGGGACGTCGTCGCGCCGGGGGGAGATCACTCGTCTTCTTCAAACTCGTCGGTCCCCGACCCCTCGACATGCTCCTCCCGGTCGAAGAACCCATCCACCGGTGGGGAACCCCTCAAGCACCGGGGCCAGAAAGCTCCGCGTCCCGCGCCCGGTAGCACCCGAGGATGTACTCCGCCACCCACGCGGCGAGCTCTCTCCCTTCCTTCACCAGGACCTCCTGAATCCGCTGGGGGAGTGAGTCTAGAATGCGCAGCAGATCGTCGAGCTCCACCACCTCGTCGCCAATCCCGGTGGGCCCCCCCTTTTCCGCGGAGAAGCCCGTACGCCGACGCGGCGGAAACATCCTCGGATCCTGAGGCTGTACTGCCTCAGGCAGCCTGCGACCTCGCGCTCGTTTTCCTTCCAGAGGGCGAGGCTATTTTGTACCGAGGCCAGCCGTCTTTCCGCCCTAGCCAGCTTCTCGGTCAAGCCCCCTGCACTCATCGGTGTCGGGGAGCCACTTGACACAGCCCGGAGAGCGGCCCTGCGCGCCAAGGCCTCGAAGTCGTTCGCATGCTTCCGGGAGGCCTCGGTCTCCCGCTCCATCTCTGCCAGCCAGGACTCGGGGGCCTCCACCGCCGCCTCGCGTAGGGCGAGGGAGGCCTCCATGTTCTCCACCGCCGCCTCGCGGGTCGCGAGAGCCTCGGCCTTGGTGTCGACGTCGGCAGCCAGCAGCTTCATTTGCACCGCCTCGCGCTGGTGGTCGGCCTCCTGCTCCTCGAGATCCTTTTCCCAGGACACCAGCCTCTCTGTCTCGCCCGAGAGACGGCGCATGCAGTCCTGGGCGATGGCGCTGGAAAAGTTGGCGGCTTCCTCGCGGACCATCGCGGCTTCCTCGCGCGTGGTGATCTCAAGCCCCCGGGCCGCGAGCCCGGCCTCTTGGGCTCGGGTCCGCTCTTCCCGGGAGGATATTTCCTTCTCCCGTGCCTCCATCTCGGAACGGGCGCGGGAAGCCTCATCGGCGGCAGACTTGGCGGCGGCCTCCAATTGTACAGCCCGCATTTCCGCCGCCTCAATGTCCAGCCACCGAGTCGCCAGGAAGATCTCGGTGGCGACTGTACAGGCGGTGAGTTGCTGCATCGCCATCGCGATCGCCACCCGCCCGTTCTCGAGTTCCGCCCGGACCCGAGCGGACTCCCGCCGTTCCCGACGGGCTGCCGCCTCCACTTGGCCAGCGGCAATCGCCATCTGCTCCAGCGCGGAGTGAAGAGTTGCTTGTTCGCGCCCCGCTCCTGTTCGCCGGGCAGCAAAAAGCACCAGGGCCCGCTCCCCCCTCGCGGGAGACCGCTGGGCCCTGGCATCTCCCTCTTCTTCCGCAACGGCCCGCTCCGGTGTGGCCGCCGCTGCCTCCATGCTTATTGCCACGCTCGGTGGAGGCGGGGGCGTAGCGGGACGTGGCGGCACTATCCGCGCGCCCTCGGTGCCGCCTGCGGCCAGGGCCGGCGGCGCCATTGTCGGCCCCTGATCCTTTCTATAAAAACCAAAACCAGACGAATAAGACCTAGCTCAAGAAACGCAAGAACAAATGTAGCCGCGAGAAGAGCTGAATGGGATCAAAGCACTTACCTCGCCTGCGGCCCCTTGAAGCTCCATGGCCTGGGCCTTAAAAGAGGCCGGGTGCCACCGTGAGCTCCCGTCTTCCCCGGCGACGCACCCGGGGCGGCGATGCCGGCTTGGGCTTCTGGCGCTCTCGGTGCCGGCTCAACATCACCCCCCGTGCCGGCGGGGGTCTCGCTTCCTCCCGCGTCAGGGACCATCGCCGGCCCGGTCCCGGGGGCCCGGGTAGTCGGCCGCGGCTCCGAGGACAGGACCCAAGCGGCGCTCGCCAGCGCCGCGAATACAGTGCCCGCCGCAGCGGTCCCGGTCCGCCCGGGGTCCGCGCGGCTCGGGAAGATAGCGGCCAGGGCGACGGCCGCCAGGGCGATGGTCTTCGTCTTCTTGGCCGCCGACAATCCCGGATCGGGCCCCGCCGGCCGCTTCCCCTCCTTCGACAATACCGGTTCCTCGGCCGGCACATCCTCGCCCTCCGAGGCGTCGAGCGCCTCGACGATCGTAGGGGTGGTCCGTGAGACGACAATCCCCACGGCGTCGAATCGCGGGAAATCCTTCTGGATCTTCGTCCGCCCGCGATCAGCGCAGAGCGGCGTGACGCCATCCGGGAGCGCGCGGTCCGCCGCACCCCCTCCTTCCAATGCCACCGCCATCAACAGGCCTACCGCCTCCTCATTCAGGTCGTCGGGGTGGGTCTGGTGATGTCCCTAGGCCCGGTATATAGCCAACAGGCCCGGGACCTCCTGTTGAGCGGCGCCAGTCGTCGGCTGAGGAAGTCGCCGACGACCATATACGCATTTAGCCCGGCCGTCACCAGGCCGGCGATGCGCGTTATCACGGGCGCTAGCCGTGCGTCTTCCGGCGCCGACTCTGTCCAGCTCTTCACCTTCTGGGCCGGCGCGGTCGGGAACAGGAGCCGGTCGTTGGCGTCGACGTCAATGTAGACCCAATTCTGGCGCCACAAGTCCCACTTGTTCCTCAGCGCTATTAGGATAAGCTCGACACCGGGACGGCCGTGGAAGTACACACAGCCTACCCGTTCCGGCAGATCGGTGGCTTTGTTCTTCGGCGCGCTCCTCATGGTGAAGTAGCGGCGGAACAGGTCGACCGACGGCATGACGCCCACGAACATCTCGCACAAATGTGCGAAAATCCCCAACACCATCACGGCGTTGGGGGTCAGGTGCAGCATCTGCACGTGGTACAACTCCAGCACCTGGAGGAAAAAATCGGAGAACGGCGGAACTAACCCGCCGACGGCATAGTCAACAAAGTACACCGCTTCGTTGGGCTCCTCCGGCGCCGGCTTCGACTCGCCGGGGCGCACCTTGATCGCCGCCCTCCACTGTGTGCCGGCCAGCATCATCCTCATCACCCGCTCCGCTCCGGCGTCATCGTTCACGCGTGACGGCGGGATCGCACCGCCGTCCAGCGACTTCGCTCCACAGCCGGCGCGAGGCATCGCAGATGCAGCAACGGGAGTGGATGGAGGAAGAAGAAAGTGAGGTGAAGTGTGCACGAACAAGGGCCTCGGGCTATGAGCGCAAATAATAACAGGGGCGGTGACGGCTCAGATTTGGCAGTGGGAGAAGCCAGCCGCTGCCAGCTGCGGTTTATAGCTTCGGAGCCCTCGTGGAGCACCGCTACAAATCCCCCGTTACGGCCCTCGATTCGCGAGCCGTCGGTGGGGGATCCCATCTCATCTCAAGCGATCATGGCCGATGGTCGCCCCATTTTCTCTCCTGTCAAATCAGGTGGACTCCATTTTCTCTCCTGTCAAATCAGGTGGACCCCATATCTTTTCGTTTGCCCAAGACGCGGACTCTCGAGGTCTGAAGGCTCTCGGAGGACTCTCAGAAGCTCTAAAAAAAGGCTCTAGCAGAAGGATTCGAGGGGCGCTCGCTCTGTCGGTCTTTTTCTCTCTCTAGCTATTCTCGGAAGCTCTCGGAGGCTCTAGCTACATACGGGAGTAAGGTATTACGTGTAACAGCCCACTTTTGTTGTTTGGTGCATAAAACCATTTTTCCATCTGCATGCTCTTCATATCATCTTTCATGCATGAAAAACCCAGCCTTGTCCCCAAGTTTCTTTCGGTTGGAAGCAAGCTGCCCCAATCGGACCATCCTCTTGGGGATTGGACGGTCCGAATCCTCCCGATCGGACCAGCCGCCTCCCGATCGGACCTGCGCCCGGGCTCTCTCTCGAGTCCGCGCCCTCTTCTCGTGCCCGGGGACTCGGCTCTCTCGAGTCCGTGCCCTCTCTCTCGCAAGCCCGCGCCCGCGCTCTCGCCTGCGCCCGCGCCCTCACCTGCGGCCGCGCCTGTTGCTCTCTCCCGAGCCCGCGCCCGCGCGCTCTCTCTCCCGAGCTCGCGCCCGCGCCCTCTCTCGCGAGCCCGCGCCAGTCAGCTGGCTTTTTATTCCGCCTATCTCTGTTATCATCGGCTTCTAGCCGATGCTCAGGTATGCGATGCTATCGGCAATCGGCCGGTTTGCTTTTCACTTATATCATCATCGGTTTGCTAGCCGATATATATGGATGCTGTCGGCCATCGGCTACGAGGAGTCCATATCGGCCGATTGGTTTCGGCGTCAACACATTGGAGACAGTCCTCTAGTGTGAATCTTTGATACGTGATGCTATCTTTTGTGCCCTGTCCTCCATCGTCCAAACGAGATCACGCGAGGATCTCTCTCCGCCCGTGCGGCTCGGCCAGGTGGCTTCCTCTGCGCGCCCTAGACCACATGGGAGAGAGAGGCAGAGAGCCACCTTGGGACCTCGCGAGATACCCCGACAACCTCAGCAGCGCCCTGCCCTGTCCCATCTGTCTGCTGCACGCTTGCCCGTGCACACACCATCGCGAGACCGTGGAGCAGAGCAGCGCCCCTCCCCTCTCCCCTCCTTCCCTGCCTTCCTTTTAACCAAGCCTATGCCCTCCTGCCTCCCCAGCTCGCCCTCTTTCTCACCTGCCAAGGACCCAAAGGATTGTCCCTTGGTTCGCTGAGAACGTGAGGTGCCGCCCACGGCGCCGGCGAGCACACGCTTTTCGTCTGAGAGCTCCGGTGAGTTTTACCTTGTCTCAGCTGTGTCACCACGCGTTCTTGCTCGACCTAACTCCGTTTTCGCCCTCGGCAAGCAGCAAGCACCACCGCAGCCTCATCGTCTTTTGCAACGCCGACCGGGTGCCGCCGTGACCTTGCAGCCGCTAATCTGCGCCCTGGTGAGTTAGCGCTGTCCTGGCGGTATCACCATCTTCCATTCACTCTTTGAACTCATCACAGTGCTTGACTGCAGCCTCCATCGTGAGCAACCCTTTTGCCGAGCCGATCACCGCCTCAACATTGCTCCCTACCGCCTGCACTCCTCGGTGAGCTTCTGTTTCTGCATGTACCTCCTTTTTATTCCTGGGAGGCCACTTGTTCTCCCCACGTCCTTGGCTTGGCCTGTCATGCCATTCCTTTGCCATCCGCCCAAGCATCACCACCGTGGCCATATGTGTGGATGAGGCTCAATCGGAGCATGGCCGCTTGTAGTAGAGCCCTTCGATCTTGCATGCAGGATCCCTAGAGCTTCCTCGTGCCCTGCATGCGCTAGCCATGCACTCGGGCATGAGAGGACAGAGGTAGACAAGCCGTGCATTAGCTTGGCCTTCACCGAGCACCTTAGGTGCGCTTGTGTTTGAGTGAGTAGCAGCCACCCCATCAGCCCCAAGCAAGCCAGGTTGGCCTCACTAGCATTAGAACGGGATAAAACCACGAGTAGAGCAGCTGCTGTCGTTTTCCTTTTTTGTCGGTCATCGTTAACGTGCGAAGACGTGTAGTTTGCGCGTACGAAGACATCGTTTTTGGACCAAGGCGTTCGCCGCTACCGAAGCCTTCCCATAGGTTACACTTGTACATCCAGTGACCCCTAGGCCCTAGAAACCCTCCACGCCTCCAAATGCCTTAGATTAAAACTTCACGCCCGGTGGATTTCACGTGTTAGGCCGTTTTAGTGACATGTGAGCGTGCGCGATTAATATCCTAGCGAGTTGGAGAATATCCACTTTTGGGAGTTGTCCTTAGGTTCACAGCAGCACACATGTAGGTTTCGTACCATAAAAATGCCCTAGAACCGAAAACGTCTCAAATAGACCACCCGTTAAGTCGGTAGAATGTTTTCAGCCGTTTCTGCAGTTCGGTCGAGCGAAAACGCTGTTTCTCATTTATTTTCGATTTTAGGACAGAGCAGACTTCGTTTAGCCGTATCTCCCTCATACGAACTCGGATTCAAGCGATTCTTTTTCCTAAATTCATCTAAAATCATGCACTTGCATATTCTGTAAAAATATTTGTACTTCCTGTACTGTTAAATTTTGCCGTTGTTTTCATTGCATTCGTTTGGTATTCTCGTAGAACACGACGTTGTTGACCCGGTTGTGGAAGGATCAGAAGAGTTCCAAGAAGACAAGGAACAAGGCAAGCACCCCCTTGATCAATTGCTCCTATATTTCAAACTTACAAACTATATTGATTGCAAACTATTATGCATGCGATGTTTTACTTGAAAATGTGTGGGATTCTTGGGTAGTTAACCTCTTGTTGCATATGCCCTATCCTTGTTACTTGAGTATCATGAATTCCTTGTCACTTATGTTGCCACTGAAAATTTGGGTTCATGTGGTTAGGAAGATGTCAATAGGTATGCTTAGTTTGCTTTTTAATCAAGGCTACTTGTTACTTGATTTTGGGATGTTAGGAAAAAGAAGCATTTGCGAAATTATGGAAATGAACAGTGGGTATTCTTCCCCTGTGCTCTTGGTGGAAAACAAAAACTGAAAACAAGCTTTTGGACTTGGGCGAGTGGATGTAGTGTTCGGTGCCTTGTTGTGGTATCGATTAGGTGGTTGTCTCGCCCGGGTCACTAAGGACCGATTCTATGGTGTAGCTAGAACCAAGAAGCACAGTGCAAACCACATGTGGCTCTGATGGGGAGTTCCTAGCTTAGTATATTGTTGATACCTAGCAATAGACCCGCCGGTGGTAGTAGTAGGTCATTTCTGTTGACATTGGGATAGTGCGGGTTATGGTTGTTGTCCATAGCTCGAAGGTACCTTGATTATTGTTCAAGGGTGACCAGCACATTGTATGAGCCTTGGGGATTTTGGGAGGCCTCCCAACTCCCTAGGGATGGATCATAAGCGCGGGATATTGCTAGGTCAACGGTGGAAAGGCTTTGTCATTGATGGTGTGAGCCTCCTGTGTGGTAACTCATATTGTCCTTGTCATGTGGGTACAGTTGTACACACTCTCGAGAGTTAAAACTATTCGAATAGCCGTGTCCTCGGTTATGGACGACTTGGGAAATTCTCCACCGTAGTAGTTTTAAATTTTGGGAACTGTTTTGGGGAAAGATCTTGGTGCGAACGGGGAGTTCGCTGGGATGGTTGTGGCAGCGTGTTGCCACTGTTGGCTGGCATGGGCAGGGAGCCCATATGGTTGGAAACGCTTGGGGGTTGATGCTTATATACTTGTTTGCTGTGCTAGCTTGTTTTACCAAAAATTTCGTTGCAAAACCGCAATGTTTTTCGCTATGTATATTATGACTTATGCAAACTGCAGGACCTGAACCATTCCTTGTTTACCTTCGCATATTATGGAATACCATTGCAAACACTATAAGTCTTGCGGAGTACGTATTGTACTCACACACGCTTGTGTGACTTCTTTTTTTTAGAAATGGTTGAGGAGGACCTGACAATCGGGTACTTCTATGCAGCGGGTTTTGGAGACGACGACGACGGTGCTTACTAGGGCTTACCGGTTGGTTGCCTGTGGGCGGGCAGAGGCATACTTGCTGGTTTTTGGTGCCTCTATTATCTTGTTTCCGCTGTTGAACTCTTTGTTAATTTGCTGTTCTATTTGGCCGGTCGGCCTCTATGTAACCGCTAAAGTCTAGACTCTTGTACGACTTATGTTTGGTCCACTGTGAGCTGAACCTGTGATGTATGGATTATGATGCCAATGTTGAATGTGTGTGCTAGCAATTGATCGTGGGACTAGCACGGTACACACATAGGGTTCGGGGTCAAACCCGGGTCCGACATTACGCTTCCACGCGGTCCGAACCTGTCTACCTCCTTCTGTCTCCCCTGCGTTCCATCGATCCAGTGCCGCAAACCGTCCTATCGACAACTCCCCTGACCGAACCTCAAAGGGAGTCTTCAGACTCCTCGCGGTTGAAGTTCCATCCTCCGACAGAAGTACCTACTAATTGTTTGGCTAAAGATGGTTGCTGACCCTAACAATTTATGATCTAACCTTGCTGACTAACATCGACTAAATTATTTTACTTGCTCAGTTTTCCCTCATTGTATTGAGATTAATTATGTGCCTTGCTCAGTTCGTTTTCTCATCTACGATGAGAGTGTTCGGTCTGTTTTCTAGTAGTCTGCTTTGCAAGCCTAGCATCTTTCTTTAATTAATTCATATATTTCATATTGGTATTTGAAGGGTAAATTATGTTTCATCGATAGTACACCTTCCAGAACTCAAAAAGAAAGCACTCACGTGGAGAGCACGCTATTCTTACAACAGGTATTTTTAGTCTTGCTTTTATTGGCTTGATATCACATTTTATTTTTTCCGTGGTGCAGGATTTTGGCGAGTATCGACCAATAGCCATCCATCATGTCCAAAATTATACTCTGCTATTGATGATATTGTTAAATCTACTTATCCAAACCTCAACATATCATATTCCAATCCTGGCAGCCTAAGGGAAAGGGCTATTATTGCTCCAAAACACCACCAAGGTCACCACACCATCCCCTCCTCCGCCTATACAACCAGCCCCCAGGGCGCGCTTCTTGCCACACCTCTCCATCCCAGCTGCCCCGCTGCTCACTCCACCAAGCTCCACCATGCCACCCACTTTCCTCCTCACCCTGCCTTGCTCACCGCTTTGCTCAGCCGAACCAAGGTAAAAAAAGAAGTGGTCATAGCAACCAGGCCCTGTGGCAGTCTCCCCTTCTTTTTCCCTCTTTCTGCTCTCTATGACAGTCAGGTTGCACTCGTCAGCCTGGCCGCCCCCCTCCCACTCTGTCAACCTGACAGCCAGACCACAGCCTCCATCCTCCTTTCCTTTCACCAACATGAGGGCCCTTTCCCCCAACCTACTTCTTCTTCGGCCCAGGCCTAGGCAAGGCCCAACCGCGGACCAAAAGTCCACATTCCCTCCTCAATGGCAAAACACAACAAAATAGGATGTCCAATTCTACTCCTTTACCCGACAACCTCTTAACCACATAAAGTCCACCTAGCTTCCCTCTATGCCTTAGCCCAGCGGACCATTCCAAAGGGGAGAGGTCTGTCTTAGCTCCCCACATCCTTCAAAAAGTCTAGTCTTCTTCCCTCAGGTCCAACAACCAATAAGAAGTCCACTCTATCTCCTTTACCCCTTTTAAGCCCAGCAGCCACCTCCTAATAAAGTCTGCTTACCACCCCTTACTCTCGACATGGTAACTCTTTTTAAATACAGGTCCACATTACGCCCCTTTGGTCAGTCCCAAAACCCCCTTAATTTACAAAGGTCTGCTTCTCCTCCTTGGACCATCCGACCTAACGACCCTTCATAATTCATCCCACCTTCCTGCGATTCAAGGAAAAGTCAAACCCCATCCACTCGCTCCGCTCAACACCATTACCTATTAAATAAAACTCTACTCTACCTCCCTAGCCCCCCTAGTCAGTCTCTCAATCAATTCCGGCTTCCTCTAATTCTTTCCCTAACACCCAGAAAATGCCAGGATCATATCTCGTCAACTGTAGGCCTGATTCCCTCCGTTCAGCTTCCTTACCCTTCCTAAAAATGAGATCTATCTATTGGCACTATTAGTTAACTATAATCTTGGTGTCTTGATTCCTCTTTTGTAATTACACGATGAGGGTGAGTTTCTCTTTTGGTCTGCGTTGTGGCCCTAAATTTCCAGATGATCTTGTCGAAGACTTGAATTATTAGAAGATTACTTGTCAGTCTGAGATCAGAAATTTCTAGGCGGTTGCCCCATCCTCAGCCAAGCAAAAATTTCTCCCTTGGGTTGTCCCATCCTCAGCCAAGCAGACATTTACAGCTAGGCCTAACTCAACCTGATCGACTTGAGCCGGTAATGACCAGTCTTCTCAACGTGCCCCTCATAAATACCCAGATCAAGGCACCGTACCAACTTAGGCACCGACTATAGGACACTAGCATGGATCGTACATAGCAAGTCAGAGGATCCCGAAAGATCAGGAGTCCCTTTTCCCAACAATGTTAGAGGACACACGACGGATAAGGTACAGAAGCTACTTGTAAGAGTGTTCTAGAACACGAATACCGACCACTCGAGGACTAACCCATCTAAAGGATACTCTAATTCTGGAGCCTTGATGAGGAGAGGAAAGCCCTAGAACAGTATGTAAATCACCACGAGGCTAGACCAATAAGAGACTTTTCAAAGACTGTATTAAGGAAAAACTGCAACAAACCAGATGAAGACACAACCCTAAGCACAATCTCATGAGAAAAATCTAAAGGAGGTAGCCTACCGCCTGTTATCTCGAGATAGACGAATCATGGATTTCGGAGGTCTTGCAGACATCGAAGAAAGGGTCCAACAACACCTTGGGACAAGGCATTCTGCAAGACCTAGGGAAAAAGCGATTGACTAAGAAAAAGTGGTAGGCACCAACCCTCGGAAGTCCCCCTGGTACTGTCCACTACCAGTAAATGGAGCAGGGTTCACTGCAAGAAGGCATAAGCACTGAAGATGCTGAACCAACCAAAGGAACCACTGAAAAATGGTGCCTATAAAAGGAAGTGAAAATGACCCCATAAAGGCACCCTTTCGAACTAAGCCTCTGCCACTAAAAAGCTCGGCCCTTTCTAGCCAACCAAAAAACCATAACCATGTCAACCCCGCTACCAGCAACCGAGGGGCATGCCGAGGACAAGCTCAATGGGTATGCCCAACAACTGGAATTCCTCTGTCGGCAGTTAGGCTACACCGAGGAACCAGTATTTTTGTAATGAGCAGGTCGTTCAGGGATCCCAAACAAGCTGGAAGGTGACAGTTTACCTCCATCTTCCGGGAGACGAAGTAATCACCTTCCAAAACCTTCATCCCCGGAAAACCCTTGAAGCTGCCACTCGGAACGTGTTCCGCGAGGCGCTCCAACGATTTTGCAAGATCTGTGCTCCCTTGGGAGTAGCCAACCATTTTGGTATGCACCCCTACCGCGGGGAAGATGATAGCCGGTGCCACCTCCACCCAACTGAACAGGCCGAAGGAAGCAGATGTGTCTTCTCTCCAAACTAGCCTACACCACCGAGAACGCCTACGAGCAAGCCCTCGAAGAGCTACATGAGCTTCGGGACCGATATGCTGATCTAGAGGCCCGTTATCAGCACCTAGCCCACGAACACACTACCGCCCTACTCCTGGAAGCACATTACTTGCTCTGTCGTATGTCCATCCAGGGGTTACCCTGTGTCCCCAAAGGAACCGTGCCGGAAATTGAACCCCGCACACCCCCACCATCTCCATAAGAAGGGTTACAAGTGTAAGCTTTTGTTTCACCATCGCCTTCCAAGCAAAGGCAATTTTCCTTTCGTACCAAGTGATGTAATACCCTGTGCTACGTGTCAGGAAGAATGGAATGTGAAACGATGCAACCTTTTGCGTGCTTTAACTCTATGGCTTTAGAAAGCATTGGCTATGCTCATGCTTAGCCCAAAGTGCCCATTAGTAGGAACTCATTCATCGGGTTATGCTACTTTAAGACAGGGCGACCATCGCACCTATTAAAAATGGCAATCTCAAAATACCCAGAAGGCTAGGAAAAATAAAGGACTTAGACATATTAGGAAAAAACAACAATTCCCGTCAAAAGATATCCAAGCACCAATCAAAACCATAATGGTCCATGCTCAAGACACGGAGGAATTGAGGAACCTAAGCACAATTTGGAAAACTAACAGTTTTCTTAATCAAACAACCAAAATAAGCCAAGGACCTCATACTCAAAAGCACCGAAGCTAAAGATTAAAAGCTGGGACCATAAAAGTCGATACATAGGGAATACAACGCCAGCATCTAGCAGCCACCCTATCAACCGCCTACCCTAGCATCGCTTGTAGGATGGAAAGGAAAACGATGGGTGCCAACACAATGAGGATGCAAATCGCCATGCACAGGTGGTCCGACTGGCCGTCCTGCGGTGGATCAGAGTACCACCCTAAGAATTGGATCACTGGGCGCGCCACCACTGCTAAGACGGCACAGATGGCGGCACAAACAAGACGTAAGCCTGACCACACCCACACCGAGCGCAAAACAACAACCACCCCCGACCACAAGCCTCCTCCTTGGCTGAAACACTTCGGTGCCGCTGTCGCTACACCTCCGCCTCCGGCAACCTCGCTTGCTACCCGACCGACCGAAGCTCCGTGCTCCGCCTGCCCCAGACGCCGGCAAGAGGAACCTTTGCCAACACCCTCGTGCTCCGCACCACCTCCAGTGCCAAGGCTGCCAGCACCTTGCTCGCCGCCATTGCCGCCGCCACTATTACTGAACCCCAACTCCATTTTCCCCTCCTCACTTTGAGCTACACCACGTCCACTCACCCTCCACTTGCCACGCCACTCCCACCCTAGCCAAAAAAAGAAGCAAAGAAGGCCCATAAATAGAAACAGGCTCGATGACACAGGTACATGGGTACACGAAGCAGCAAAAGGTATGTTGGCAGACCCAAATAGAAGCTAGACAACCCTAATACCCCAGGAAATACCATGGCTCGCAAGCGCTGGTCATAACAAAAGGATACTGAGTGTGGTACAAGATACCGCTGTAGTATGGTCAAACGCAGCACACTGATTTAATATTTAAAATAGCTCTACAAAAAATATTAGGATAAACTTGGTTTAGTATATAAAGCCGCACCGTTTTCGCGGGAGCGAATCCTCTGACGTCGCGTGGAGCGACTTCTCTCGGCAGTCGCGGCATTTGTGCCGTCAGCTTGTCATCCAAGGGCGACCTCACCAATTATACAGCTAACAGGCCACATGATAGAGGACGGAAGGCCCAACTAAGCCCATTACAGGAAAACGCGGGGGTTTTATGATAGAGGACGGAAGGCCCAGCTAAGCCCCCCGGGCGAGTTCCCGGGCGCGTGGGCGCAGGCGAGTTCCCGGGCACGGTCTCGGGCGCGGACGCGTGGGCGCGGACGAGGGCCCGGGCGCGCGGGCACAGGTGCGGCCTTCGGTGCGGCGCTAACACACACTACAGCAGCAGGGACCGAGAACCCCATGATAGTTGCACGGCCGGCCTCCGCGCAGGCCGCAGGCAAGGTGGGGAACACCACCAAGGTGCCTGGCCGGGCAGCGGCGGCATCAGAACGAGCCAGGGCGCCGAGTGAAGGAGATGCGGGAGGTTGACACATGAGCTCGAGAGAGAGAAGCAGCTTGAGCTGACCTGGCGAGGAAGACGACGGCAGAGGTGAAGACCAAGTCGCCAATGGCGACGGCGACAGAGAGGAAGCGCCAAGTCTCATTCAGCCAAGCCTCGTGCGTGTGCCTTCCTGTAATGGGCTTAGTTGGGCCTTCCATCCTCTATCATGTGGCAATTGGTGAGGTCGTCCTTCGATGACAAGCTGACGGCACAGATGCCGCGACTGCCGAGAGAAGTCGCTCGGCCTCCCGCGATGTGCATGTCGCTCTAATTTTTTCCTACCGCTGGATATGAAATGTATGGTTTGGATCGACAGCCCACCGAGCCGAAACCAGTAGGTCGCCGATTGCGCATCGAACGCCAGGCGCCAAAGCTCGCCGACGCGCATCCCCTCCTCCCCAGATCTCCTCCCCGATCTCCTTCCACCGCCGCCGCCTGCTCGCCCTCCTCGCGTCCTCACCGTCATCGTCCTCAGCCACCGCGCCGTCACCACTGACTGCGAGCGGTTCCTGGAACGGCCAGTCATCGCACTCAGGGTGCTCCTCTTCGTCCTCTCCCTCGCCGGCCTCACTGGCGCGCTCTGCGAGAACTGGGCCAAGATCCGGAGCTACCTCCAGGATGGCAAGGTCAGCGAGAACTAGCGGCGGCGGCGGCAGTTCTCGGCGGTGGCGGTTTTGGGTGCCCGTCCCTCAGGCAGCGCGGTGCATTCAGCCTCCACCAGCTGCGACGGCGGGAGCGAGGACTCCCTCTCTAGCCGCCCGCACCAGGCATGTAGGGAGCCCACAGGAATTGAGGGCGAGACGAAGGCGAACGCAATGGGGACGGCGAAGAAGGCGCGGCGCCTGCTGGCGATCTGGCCAGCGCTGCTGCTGCTGGTGGTCGTTGCCGATTTGTTCGGCACGGCGCTCGCACGGTCGTCGGCGCGCGTGGTGGGGAAGAAGCAGTGGGAGTTCGACTACTTCGTGCTGTCGCTGCAGTGGCCGGGCACTATCTGCGCCTCCATCCGCCACTGCTGTGCCACCAACGGATGCTGCCGGTACAGCCCTTCTCCTCCCTCTGTCTCCTAACACCGCCGGACGCGCATGCTCGTCAGCCGGTTTGGTTGTCGTTGCGATTTTTGCACGTACAGGGGCAGCGCGGCGTTCGGAATTTTTTTTGTGTTTCCCCCTCATATTGTTTGCCTTTTGCAGCTCGGAGCCTCTCCAGGCGTTCGCGATCGTAAGTGCGCCGCACGGCTGTTCGATCGGTTCAATCCGTTCTACTCTCGCGTTTAATTTGGTTGCGGTTTGCTCGAGCAAATTAATTCCTGCTCAATATGTGTGTGTGTTTCGCATACTGCAACTGTGAATTGATGGAGCAGACGGGCTGTGTGGCCAGACTACAACGACGGGACATGGCGGTGTGGCGGCATGGACAAGGTACTAGGCTACTAGCTGCAGATGCAATAGTCAGGCCTGAGGAATTGAGGGAAAAACAACAGTTCCCGTCAAAAGATATCCAAGCACCAATCAAAACCATAATGGTCCATGCTCAAGACACAGAGGAATTGAGGGATCTAAGCATAATTTAGAAAAGTGATAGTTTTCTTAACCAAGCAACCAAAATGAGCCAAGGACCTCATACTCAAAATCACCGAAGCTAAAGATTAAAAGCTGGGACCATAAAAGTCGATACATAGGGAATACAACGCCAGCATCTAACAGCCACACTATCAACTTCCTACTCTAACATCGCCTCTAGGATGGAAAGGAAAACAATGGGTACCAACACGATAAGGATGCAGATCGCCATGCACAGGTGGTCCGACTGGCCGTCCTGCGGTGGCTCAGAGTACCACCCTAAGAACTGGATCACTGGGCGCGCCACCACGGCTAAGACAATACAGATGGCGGTACAGACAAGACGTAAGCCCGACCACACCCACACCCAACGCAAAACAACAACCACCCCCGACCAGAAGCCTCCTCCTTGCCCGAAATGCTTCGGTGCCGCTGTCACTGCACCTTCGCCTCTGGCAACCTCGCTTGCCGCCTGCCCGACCGAAGCTCCGTCCTCCGCCTGCCCCAGACGCCGGCGAGAGGCACCTTTGCCGACACCCTCCTGCTCCGCACCAGCTCCAATGCCACGGCTGGCAGCACCTTGCTCACCGCCATTGCCGCCGCCACTATTGCCAAACCCCAACTCCATTTTCCCCTCCTCACTTTGAGCTACACCACCTCCACTCACCCTACACTTGCCACCCCACTCCCACCCTAGCCAAAAGAAGAAGCACGGAAGGCCCATAAATAGAAACAGGCTCGATGACACAGGTACACGGGTACACGAAGCAGCAAAAGGTATGTTGGCAAACCCAAATAGAAAACAGGCAACCCTCGTACCCTAGCAAATACAGTACGGTCAAACGCAGCACACTGATTTGATCCATGCAGAGCCCAATGAAGATACGTCAATACCAATACCAATACTAGAGAAGAACATAAAAACAATGTTAGACCAACACCCGGCAGATCAGTTCAAAAGTTTAGAGCACCAAACAGTCGGCCCATGTCACTTGGTCAAAGTAGGGCCAGGGACCAGACAGCCACCTGACTCCATGTGTCAAAGCAACAATCATCGTTATTGTGATGTATTTGCTTCTATAGCCATGTTTTTATAAGGATTTTTGACATCTCCTTGAACCCGTTTACACGATGATAAGTATGTGTATCTCATATACTAACTTATACAAGAGCAACCCCTCAAGTGCCCTTAATCTTTCTATAAGATAATTCCCATAACAAAGCAAGTGATAATAAAGTTTTTTGTGAACTTGTTTTCTTGTTTTTTATTGTTGTAGCGTTGTTGTCGTAATGCATATATGCAAGTTTGTATAGATGTGTGCGCAAAAAAGCAATTTAAATATTTAAATGACAAATCTTTCCATTGGTACAAGCTAAAATATCTCCACAAAAAATATTAGGACAAACTTTTTACTATGGTATTTGAAAATTCATAACCCGCAGCGAAGCGCGGGCACATGTGGCTAGTAAAGGATTAAAGTTGAGAATGAGGGGCATTAGAGGAAGAACCAATTCTACAAGGGCAAATGAGGGAACCAATCAACTTTGAAGGGCAAATAAAGAATTTTCTCTAAAATGAATCATTTGGTGGACTTGCACCACTGGTTTAAGAAAATATTTTGACATATACTCCCTCCATCTCATAATATAGATACTTTTATCTTTTTTTAAGAGATTAAGGAATGGGTGGAATTAAATGAGGTATGGTTGTGATTGGGTAGGATGAAAAAGTAGGTGAAGAAATTAAATGAGAGATAGTTATGATTAGTTGAGATGAGAAGCTAGGTGGAGAAGTATCTATATTATGAAACAAATTTGAATGCTAGAAGTAGCTATATTTTGAGACGGAGTGAGTAGCTCTTAGTTACTATGTGCAGGGACCACAATATGACAGTAAAATACATAAGGAATGCCGTTTTACTGGAGATGGTGTTACGATTTTACGATTTGCATGAGTTTGGGACATCTGGAAAGGAAAAAGGACCCAAAAAGACACTTCAGCACTGTAATTGTAACAAAAAAAAAACATATCCTGAGCCCTCTAGATGCATGAAGATAATGGAAAAATGAGAGTGAAGAGAATCAGATAAAGGGTTGACCAAACAGAATTTCTCAGAGAAAAGCAAAGTTGTCTCTGGAAAGACCAAGAGCCGCAAACTGCGGCGCCTTTTCAGCTTTACCCCCACCTAAAGGGTACAGTGACATTATTCTCTTCTTTAGAAAAAAAAAAAGGTATGGCATTGCTCAAACATGTCACCTTGCCATTTGTGCATTTAGGCCACAGAATTTGTTCTGGTCCACTACAATTTAATGGTCCATCTTGCAAGTAGCATACCTTCCTTTATTTGATAAACCTAATGCTGTACATGAATGTTAGTCTCTTGTCCAAAGAGTAGGTCAGTTAAAAATTGCATATTGTCTCCTCCAAAATCACCCATATGCAACTTGACCAAATCAAATTTAAACCAATGATGAACATCGAATATTGACAAGCAAGTGGTAGGACTATCTGGAATGATGAGTCCAGGGGTGAAGGAATGTTCTCTCAGAAAGAGATTAATCCAAAGTCGAAGAGGGAATGGGCATGAATTCTCACTGCCTCTCAGCCAACCACTTAGCGACAGAAATAAGCAACTTGTTAATGATTAATTGATAATAAGAAAATAGGCATCAGTATCTGATCTGGATACAACTCGCATTGGAGGGTAGAACACATATCTTGAGTACTGTTGATTCCTTCAGGTTTCCTAATAAATTGAATTCGATTTGCTTTCCCTTGATATGAGCATATTTAATTTTGCTCCAGATTGTGGCAATGGTAGCCTTCAGTGCTTGTTGTATATTTTCAAGAAACAACAGGATGCCTACGCACAGATTGCACATCTTCCCTTTTCAACAGTTCTTTGAAAAAAATTAAAATATGAAAATTCAGAACATGTTCGTTCTGAACTTTTAGTATTCTAAAATTATTTAACTAATTATGTTTTTGACATTAGTATGGAATTGGCCTTTTATGTTTAGAAAGATATTATTAAGTCCAACAAGCCATGAAGGATTCCATGATTTTTCAAATCCATTTCTTTTATCCTACATCCAAAATATTATTGAAGATGCACTGTATAGCTAATGCAAAGACTAATTCAGATAATTTTTAGCTAAAATTTTCCACTATAATTTTTAGCTAAAATTTTCCACTATCTCAATACCTCCAATAGATAAATTAACTTGTGTAAGACAAGAGAGCAATGCACGGGGTCAGTAAACCACATTGCTCTTTGTGTGAGGGGGCAGAATATCTATCCATATCAAACCTAACACCTCCATACAAAAGAATCAGGCATTGCCTTTGACAAAAGAGGCAGATCAGATTTCACTTGTACACTTTTGGAAGCCTATAAATAGCAACCCAGACGGATCATACAATCGTGCAGAGCACATAAGGCAAAGTCATATGGATGACTGAAATCCTACATAGAAGCAGCAGTCAATGGCATGCATCATCCAGTGGTGCATATCCTAGAGAAGTAGAGAGGCTATTTTGGTGCTTGTTATCACCCAATGCTAGGTATGAGTTATGGCTGTCAATGGCCACTCATGAAACGAGATAGAGAATGGAATGCAGCCAAGGATGACTTGCCGGCACGTGTATGCATGTTTGAAGGGACTATATGTGCCCCGACTGTTATCCATGCTGGCATTTTCCGGCAAGTTGTCCTTGGCTACATCTTATTCTTTTTCTCTCACGTGAGGCTATTGCATGGTTTACATTTAGCTTCCAGGTCATGCTCATGCATGTATAGTGATGCATATATATCACTATAAACCAGTTATATATTGATGGGATTAAGGATTAGTTTAGCTGCGGAGGTGATGTACTTCTGGTTACTCATATAAATATCCAGGCAATAGCTGATTCAACCTGAATACCTGATTGATCCTTTTGGTATGATGATGGCTTGTTCAGAGTTGGATATGCCATTGATGTAAGTGCTGCACTTCATGTTCAGTAATGTTACCTCATGCAGATACTCATGTTGCGGTATACATGTGTGGGCACTTTCTTTTTATTTTGTCATTTAAGTGAAAATATCCCTTGTAGGTGTAGCGGCCCATGCTGAACAACATTGGCAAACCAAGGATAAAATGACTTGAATGCAGAGGCTGTACCTCATCATGTAATTTAGTAGCTAGCATTCTATTCAAGTTTTCCCCTTTTAATTAAAACTCAACACTTCAAATGTTCAAATGATCTGCTAAAAAAACGCATAGACAGTCAAGTGTCTTGATTACTCAAATTGTAAAGTGGTGCATGCCCAAGATATAGCGACAGCCGATAAGATGTAGGAGTATATGTTTTGTGGTTTGAGGTTAATGGAAATTAGTAATCGCCGATAAGATGCAGGATTATATGTTTTGTGGTCTGAGGTTAATGGAAATTGGTAATGCTGGCACCATGATGCGTTATGAGGGTTGTCCTAACTCCTGTTAATGTGAAGTTAGCTGGACAATCTTCTCCGGAAAAAAAAAGTTAGCTGGACAATCATCAGTAGCTAAGAGGAAAACGTAACTGGTTCTATTGGTCGATACTAGGTTCAATGCTACTATTCAATATCAATATGTGGCAAGATAAAATAGAGGCTCCAGGAGAGGGTATCAGAATACACAGTAAAGTCAGGATATGATCTAGTATTTGATATAGAGGGCAACAAGTTTCCCTTAAAATCTACACGAAATGAAAGCAGCAGTGAGGGTTGACATCTCCATTTGGTCACTAGCCCAGGAAACCAATCAGTCAATCAAGTCTCAGCGCTCAGTTGGTCAGTCACTACTAAACCAGACATGCCCTAGCAATAGAACACTACACCGAGCTTCCATCGCGGCCAGATATGCAGGTAGAATGTACCAAATCGAAGGATCCCATGGTTTCATCGGCAATACAATTCCGCAGCGGAGCTAAGTACAACTTACCTCTCGAGCACTCGTGGTCGCATCTTCGCGCATGGCCCGTACGTCGTACGCGGCGGCGGCGCGCGCCCACGGCCCGCCCGCCCGCGCCGTCGTCGGGGTTACCTCGGACGCGGAGGCGCCGCGGCGCCCGCTCTCGTCGGAGAAGGGGAAGGCGATGCGCCGATGCCGCCGAGACGGGCGAGACGTGGCGAGCTGGCGATGCGCCGGTGCCGCCCGCTTGCCTCTTCGTGGACTTCGAGCCTATTTGCTTGGGATTCTCACTAGGCCGAGATGGGCTAGTCGAGCTAGTGGCTGGCCTGCGAGGGTAGACCGTAGGCGATTCCACCTTAAAGAAAAGATTCCTTCCTCTCTCTAAACAAAAGAAAAGATTCCTCAGAAAAATTGAAGTGAAACTCCATATGAACTAGATGACATATCACGCTTTGCTGTAAAATACATAAATAAATATATATTAAATGTTATAAAAAATAATAGATGAATACAGGTTGAAATACTATGTAAATGATGTGAGAGATGATGATATAGCATGTTTTGTATGTTCAGCTCTAAAATATAATAAATTATAGTCGATGTGGTATGCTTATATGTTTTGAGCTCTAAGAAATAACAACTGTAAGTAGGTGATGATGTGGCATTTTTGTATGTTGAGTTTTAGGTTGTACTAATTACTAGTGCGTTGTAACTATATAGAATATATAGATTTAGAACAAAAACTAACAATCAATATGGTAAAATAACTAAATACTCCTATCCTTCAACAAGAAAAAATCTTCCATAAAATTCAGATATTTGTAAAAAAACTATAAATCAAAATATTCCCTCTAAAGTTGTTGGACTGATTTGTTATTCTTCTTCCCCCTTGGTACAAAAGCAGAAATGTTATTGTTTTTAAATTATGGGATTATTCAAGAGTTTTCATGGGGTTTCCTTTGGTCACTATGTACAATGGTGGACATAAGCTAAATTCTAGGGGTGCTAATGGCATGAACTATAAAGCAGTCGTAACATAAGCAGATTAAATATAAGAGAAACCAAAGGAAATTCATAAATACTCCTATGTATGCAAGTTTCTATTTGTAAAAAATACTTAGAAATTAAAAAGTAATTATCTTTCAGTTACTTCCTTTTTCTTCAACCTAGCGAGCATTTTATCTTTAAAATGCAAAATTATATATTCCCTCCATCCACAAATATAAATGATTATGCCCTTTTGGTTTGTTCACAAATATAATGGATTTGTGATCTTGGGGCATAGCTTTTGTACTAGTTTATTTCATACTTACCAATTTTTGTACTAGTTTATTTCCTTAACTACCATATTTTTACCATGATTTGTTCTTTTGCTAGTTTCTTAAGTTTTACAAAAATTGGCATAATCCTAGATATTTGTGCACGGAGATAGTACTTGTCACAGCCCTAAATCTAAAATTTAGGTAATTAGTGTTAAGCCCTAGCTAATCCTTTGCTTTGTGCTAGTTGTCACTTTCCAAGTTCTATATATCTAAAAATCCTACAAAAATTCCTAAACATGTCAGGTGATGTGAGTAAGCCCCTGTAAATTTTACATAATTTTATCCCTTCAATAAATACTTCAACCAAGTCCCTCAACTCAGCAAAGCTAGGAAGCTAGCTGAAATAAATTGGTTCACTTCTGAAATTCACCAAATGAAAATGAAGACTAATTAGACAGAGCCCTTTTGCCAAAGTGTGTGCCAACATGAACCCTATCATCAGGAATTTTGGATTAATTTATCTCCCAAAGAAAACACATAAAATGATAAGATCAAGGCACTGGAGAAACAAGTGAAACTGCAGCAAAACTGGATCAGTGTGCCTACTTTGCTTTTTCACCAGAGATGAACCAGACCTCTTCTAACCACGAATTTTGGTCAGCAAGTTACACACATCTTTCTCTACCTCCAGTATTTTTCCTATAATTTATATCCCTTATTAACCTGCTGAAATCACAGATGCAAGATAGCTGTCCATACAGCTCACAACACTTAGTCTCTAGAGATTTCTCCTCTCTCAAGTCACTGACCAGTGGGACCCACAAGACCTGGCCCACTTGTCAGCCTCACCATAGCATGTGACAGTGTGTTTCACCAACATTCCAACCCTTACTCCTCTCTCTTTCCTAGGAATTCACTTCCTGGACCCACAAGTCATAGAGTGAAGCTAGCCACAAGTGTGTAGAAAAGTGTTGTCTTACATGTAGGACCCACCCTGAACACTGTAGCAGTGGAGACGACTCAGCATTGCATGGCAGACGTGTCTTCCTCTCGTTCTCCTCTCCCACAGCACACACAGAGTGACCTAGATGAGCTCCTCTATGGAGCATCGACCATTTCGACTCAAACTCCGCCAGTAGAACCTCTCACCCTTCCTCTTCACGCTTCCACCGGAGAAATCCACAGAATCCCCAAAGATCACCGCCGTCAAGCTTATTCTTCCCTCTGCCGAAGGTGTTCGGTTGAGCTCGAGATTGCTCCGGTGAGCTCCACCCTTTCTAAGCTTCGGGAACATGATCTATACCTTCTGACCGTTCCATTTTTGTTCTTGGCTGCCCTAGGACCGCCGGTCGAGGCCGCCGTGTTTCGCTCTCTGCTCTGCAGCGCCGCCACCAGGACATCACGGTCGTTCCGGCTGATACAGTACACCACCGACCGAGCCCTTGCACCAACCTCATCGCCTCACTTCCAGAAGACCACCGGCAGAAGGAATCAGGAAAGGATGTAGTGAAGCTCGAGATTGAGGTCATCTTCCCCAAGTCCGACCAACTGCCGCTGCCGTCGATTTCTTTCTCTCTGGTAGTCCTCAGTTCCATTCATTGCACAGGAGCCATCACTAGGAAGTCTCTAACCTGTTAGACACCTCACCCCGACTGCAGAACCCCGGGAGAAGGCCGCCGATGTGAAACCAAAGGAGTTCGCCGCCGCCGGACAATTTGCGCCGTCGCCATTATTGTTCCAACTTCGCCCAGACCCGCACGAGCCTCGGTGAGCATCCTGGCACCTAGCAGTAACTCCCGCCTGCATGTACACAGCCAGATCGAGTCCAAAATAGGATACGCATCGTCGACCCGAAACACTCCGCCGCTGGAGCTCGCCGTCGGCGATATTCCAGTCTCCCGAGGTGTCAAGAAGACCACCCTTAGCTCCGCCATGAACTCCTCTACCTTTTCTGTTTTGGGTCCGACCACAGCCGAGCCACCGTTCGCCGTCGCCGCCGCCGAGAAGCCCGCCGGCTCTGTCTGCCTGCGCCCTTCTCTGTTCGCCAGGCCGGACCATACACTCCGGGAACGGACAGTCCGATCCATGCGCCCGCGCCCTCTCGTGCCCTGCTCCCGCGCCCTCGCGCCCTGCTCTGCTTTGCCTCGCTGGCCTGCGGGCCCGGGCTGTAAGGGAAATCAGAAAAGAAGAAAGAAGAAAGAAATAGGAAAAGTAATTAAAAGGTTTATCTTACAACAGAAAAATGGCTAAACTTTGCAAATCCATAACTTCTCCATTTTGACTCCAAATTGAGTGAAACCAATTTTGTTAGCTCTGTAAATTTGTGAACTTTATTACTATAAAATAAAATATGACAACTTCTGTACAGAAAATATCCATAAAATAATATGAAACAAAATTGACTTATTTTGGGCTTAATAACTTGAAATATTCCCATAAAATTCATCCTATTTGCTAAAAATGTGAAACCACTTCTGTTAAACTCAGAAAATTGTAAACTTACTGTGGAAAAGTTGTATTTGATAAAAATACCTTCCAAAATAGGCCTAAGTAATTTTCTAACCTTCCTTTTTGTTAAACTTGTAAAATTCATATCTAAATCATTTTAAATCGGATTTCAGTAAACCAAATTTTGTCGGAACCAGGAAGATATGTATTTTCACATAAAAATGCTCACACTCATAAAATCCTACCAGAGAAGGCAAGCACATATTTTCCACTTAGAGTTTTCCTATAGTTTCGGCTTTTGCCGTTTTCAGCCCTTCCACCTTGTCATTTTTGTATCTCCCAATCCAGAGATGCAAATGACTTGGTTCTTTCTCCTAAAATCTTATTAGGACATGCCCTACCTTCTGTAATTATCTCATAATTAATTGATCATGTTGCATAGACATGTTTAATTGCTTCTTATTTGCATATTGCTTCTTATCGATAGATTCTGAGGATACAGAGTACGTGGAAGTTCATCCAAAGCCTGAGTGTGACCCCTCGCTGCAGCAAGGCAAGCGTCTAAGCATATTGAACCTATGTTTTCAATAAATGGATTTGTTTGTGAAAACAATATCTATATGCATGCTTCAGTCTATTTAAAATGGGAAAACGGGTAGAGTCAATATTACCCAATTGTATGCATTTTCATTCCTTGGTTATTGATGCCATGTTTATACATTGTCACCACTGGTTAAGGACTTTGGGATACTTTTATTTTACCGAATGCTTAGCCATGCTTATTCTAGACTTAGCAAAATCCGATAGATGAAACTATCGGTTCAAAATTAGTTGAATGCGAATAGATGGGTTAAAATCTGACAAGAATAACTTCTAATTAATATTTGAGAATATGTTTGACTTGGATGGATGATAGGGCGATGAAGGGATGGTGTTTCCCCGATGCACGTAGCTCCGTCTGGGTCGTTAAAGACCGAACATGTTGACGTCTATTTAAGCACCCTACGTACTTCCACACGCCAGGAGTGGGACGGCTTAACTCAGTAGCACGGGAGGCTGTGGCCATCTACGCCCGTCCGTCAGTCACGAGGATGGATTTCCGTTGGAGGACCTCAGTGCGAGTACGCAGAGCGGGCCTGCACTTGGTGAGTCCATATGGCCGGAGGTGCCTCCCGCGACGGTGAGCCCGCCTTAGCTGCCATGCACGCACGCGGCTAAGTCGTCGGGGGCCCAGACGTGGTTTAGGTGGTCGGGGCTAAGCGTGCAAAAGGTTCTGTTGTGACCTCTAGTCCGCATTCAATGTGTAGAGTATGGGTACCGACGGGTACAGATCAAACTAGAGTGTAGCCGTTTGGCTTCTATCACATCGTGTGGATAAAGATGTACACCTCTGATCAGAGTAAGAACTATTCGAATAGCCGTGTCCACGGTTACGGACGACCGCTTGATGTGTTAGTTACTCATGTTAGCATCCAACTTGGGTTATGTGGTTACCATGATTTAGAATAGTCATGGATGGATGGGTTTATATAAGAGATTTTTGGATATTAAATATGACTTGGTTTGGTCATGAGAAAGAACATGCTTGTGTAGCATAATTGTTTGGGCAATGGTAGCCCATAGATGATGATTATGACTTGGTTTAGTCATGAGAAAGGATATGCTTGTGTAGCATAATTGTTTTGGGCAATGGTGACCCGTGGGTAATATTTAGAGCACGGTTGGTGCTCATTTATATTTCATTTTCAGCACTATAAGCTTGTTGTCTTAAAAATTCAGATTGTGTTATTTCTCAAAATGCTTATAGTTTCAAGTATTACTTGCTCAATAAAATCAGCTTTGTGCAAAATCAAGTCAATATAGCCTTCTTCCTTGATGTAGAAACCAGCATGCTTCCTTTATACTATTATTATGGTGTAAGTCTTGCGGAGTACCATTCGTACTCACGTTGCATCTTTTCAGGTGAGGTTACCGACGAAAATGGTGTGATCTACTGTTATCCCGCCGAGGGTGGCGAGGATAATATGTAGTCAAAGTTATGCTCTATCCCCAGTCGGTTGCCCTGGTTGGGTTTGGCACCACTGGTTGTTCACTTGCTGTTTATGTTTTCCGCTGCTATCTTCTGTTTACTCTGTGATGAATTAGGGTGTGAACCCTCTATGTAATAATTGTAACTCTGCTGCTCGTCTATCCATTTTTAGAGTACTTATGATGTTTATCAATTGCTTGCGATGAAAGTGTGAGGCTAGTCGCTTTCCTGGGGACTAGCTAAACATGAGTATGAGTTGTGTATAATTGAGATGGTTGGGGGATAGCTATTGTGGTTCGAGTCCTCTGGGGTACGTATCGTGTTTGGTCGCCACCATCGAGTGGTTTGACGGGCGTATGACGGGGAGGACTGGCAAGCTATCCTTATGATTATCTCATTTGTACACTTCTCGGTATTTTTGGATTTGTATTGTGAGTGGGTAAAGATTATGGCAAGTCTGCGATGAGGATGGATGGTTACCGCATTTATTCGGGTTTTATTCGAGACCCCATCCATCTAGATAGTTCGCGTTGCCGTAATAGTTACTCTTCATAATGCACTTCCAGGGTGCCCACGGTACTCCCTCCGTTTGAAAATATCAGGCGCCCTCGTTTTCTGCAAAGTTAATATTTAAAAATTTTGACTAATAATGAAACTAAAAAATATATGTTTAGTGTTATACATGTAGTATCATTAGATTCGTATTTAAAAATATTTTCATATGATATTTTGTATTTGTTAATCACATATTATCGAAGCAACTAATGGTCAAAGTATAATGTTGAAAACCATGTAAAAACATAATACACCTTATATTTTCTTATATTTTCAAATGGAGGGAGCAGTAGAGTTGGCCAACAATAGGAGGTGCTCATGCCACGTTGTCCCCTTGCTTGGATCGCCCTGATTATATAGAATCATATTTTTAATAAAACAACTAAGTAGAATGGTCCTATAATCTTGGTAGAAATATATCCGTACAATAAAAACATTTGGAGGTACGATACATCTTGTGTATTTGAAAATCGTATTTGTATAATAGTTTATGTAATATTATTGTTTTATCGAGGTTTACAAATATTTTAGAGACAATGTTAATATCCTAAATAATATTTTTACACAACTGGATATAATAACCGATATGGATAAGATTTTTTTATGTGACCTTCCTCTCTATCATTTTAGATGAGGTTTTTTTGGGTAACGCATATTGTAATAGAAGAATATTGTATTGTTATTATACTGGCTATGTCAATTGTGCCTGTTTGGATACAGGAAAGGAATACAGTTTCTCACCGTTTAAAGATATTTTTTAATTCCTGCTATGCATTCTTTCTATCCCATTTCATACTCATCTCCGTATCCCAATCCCACCTCTCTTATCCCATTATCCAAACAAGGTCTTTATGTTGAGTCATATCCTGATAACGCAGTTTGATCTTTAACAAATGAAATATTTCAATCAATAAAGTGTTACTAGTGTCACTAGAATAGCATTTACTGTATACATTTCTTTAATCATTATGATGTTAACTTGTCCCAACCAAATCCTTGACACAATCACTACCACTCATGACATGCCACAATGAAAAACCAGCAAGTAATAAAGCAACGATTTTAAATTTTAAAATGCGAAAAAACAAATCAGAAAACGAAATCCGCTTATGCAATCGTGGCCCCATTCCCCATCACTCCTTCCAGCCAGATCGAGAGAGAGCCGAGAGCCGTCTCCCTCTTCCCTTCCCTTCTCCCCTGTGATCTGACGCCGGCGACGACCTCCGACGCCCGAGCCGCCGCCCGCCGGCGACCATGGCGTACGATCGCATCACGACCTTCGAGGACTCGGAGAAGGAGAGCGAGTACGGCTACGTCCGCAAGGTTCCCTTAATTCCTTCCCACCATCCTCTCCCCCATGCTGGATCACTCTCATGTGTAGATGCGACAGCCTCTGTTTCGAATTAGGCTGGTTCCGGATCACTGGAGTGTAGGTGCTCTCTCTGTGGATTTTAGTGTTGTCTCGAATTCTCGATCACGAGAGTATGGCACTGCTGACTGTAATCGTCATGCGACTCTGCTGAGAGTGTGGGACTTGGGTGGTGTTTGGATCGGGTTGAATTGACGTGAGATTAAGTTAATTGGGCGGTTTAATTTAAGGTTCTGCTGGTGTTCGGATCTGGAGAGGCGCTGGCTAAAAACTGCGTGGATTGAGGATTGATGCGTTAACTGCCAAACGCTGAGATTGGTGTATATGCGGGACACTATTGTGATTGGATTGGCTTCTATTGTGAAACCGTCCCCGTTGTGGAGATGCGGTATTGTCCTTGGGGGTTTAGTCCGTTGGGGTAATATGTTGATAATGTCTTGGTGTCTCTTACTGGCACCTGATCCGTCATTTTGTCCTTTTTTTTTCTTTTGAACGAATTGTTTAGCCTTATATTACATTCTTCTAGGTTTCTGGACCTGTGGTCGTGGCTGATGGAATGGGTGGTGCTGCCATGTATGAACTTGTTCGAGTTGGTAATGATAACCTCATTGGGGAAATTATTCGTCTTGAGGGTGATTCGGCCACCATTCAAGGTGTAGGACGGTGAAATTCTACCTCACATATCCATGGCACTTTTTCCCCTCATGATACATACAATATAAATTTCACAAATTTTATCTTGTGATTACCAATTTGCAGTTTATGAGGAAACAGCTGGGTTGATGGTTAATGATCCAGTGTTGAGAACAAGAAAGGTGCAATGCATTGTTAAATTCTATGTGCATTTTACGTATATTTTTTTCCTTTTCTTTTCTTTTCTAAAGCATGGTTGCTACTCTCATCAGCCTCTTTCAGTTGAATTGGGACCTGGTATCCTTGGAAATATCTTTGATGGAATCCAGGTATGACAAATGTAATAATCACATATTTATTAGGATTATATGAGGACTTTTATGCTGATTACATGACCTTTTTTCTTATCTACCCTTTGCAGCGCCCTCTAAAAACTATTGCTATAAAGTCCAGAGATGTGTACATACCACGTGGTGTTTCAGTCCCTGCTCTTGACAAAGATCAGCTGTGGGAATTCGAGCCAAAGAAGCTAGGTATTGAGCCTGCTAACCTGTTATAAAAGCTGAGCATGACTCTTTTCAAGTTTTTTCCTGTACAGAAAGATTAATTACATTGGTCATTTGAATAGGGATTGGAGATGCCATCACTGGTGGAGATTTATATGCTGTAAGTTCACAAGACATCTCCCTTTTCTACAAGTTATTATCTTGTGTTATTGCTAGCGATCTTCTGCAATCTGTGGATCCCTGATGATGTCAACTTTTTTATGCGTCTTTACATTGTCTAACTGCCTTGCAGACCGTGTTTGAGAATACGCTGATGAAACATCATGTCGCCCTTCCCCCTAGTTCTATGGGGAAAATAAGTTACATTGCACCAGCTGGCCAGTATAGTTTGCAGGTTAGTATGCGTTAAATTTGCTGCTTCTGTGCCTCATTTTTTTTTCTGCTTAACTTCATGTGATGTCCTAATCCTAATGCTCTGTACACAGGATACAGTTCTGGAACTGGAATTTCAGGGCATCAAAAAGCAATTTACTATGCTCCAGGCAAAATGCTTTCCCTTTCATTAAATCTGTCTTTACCATGTTTATGTATATCTGAATGTCATCATATTTATGCTCTGCAGACATGGCCTGTACGGTCACCAAGGCCTGTTTCATCAAAGCTTGCTGCTGATACGCCTCTTCTAACAGGACAGGTACACAAAACTAGCTATTCACAGCTCCTTCATAATGTGTTTTTCCATTAGTGTCAAGATTTAATGAAGTGATGCTTTCCTGTCCTGCTCTATCATATCTTGCCATGCCTCACATATCCTGTGAACTGTTTTCAGCGTGTACTTGATGCACTGTTTCCCTCAGTGCTTGGAGGAACATGTGCTATTCCTGGAGCATTTGGTTGTGGAAAAACTGTCATTAGTCAGGCACTTTCAAAGGTCTTATCACTATTCCTCTCTATTTGTTAACTGCTAACATTGTCCAACTATGGGCATTAGCCTTTTAAAATGACTGAATTCTATGCCTTCTACTGACTCAAATTATCTTACGCAGTACTCCAATTCTGAAGCTGTGGTTTATGTGGGTTGCGGGGAAAGAGGAAACGAGATGGCTGAGGTCCTTATGGACTTCCCACAATTGACAATGACATTGCCTGATGGACGTGAAGAGTCCGTTATGAAAAGAACAACACTTGTTGCTAACACATCCAACATGCCTGTTGCTGCTCGTGAAGCTTCCATTTATACAGGTAACACATATATACTGATTACTGATGTTTTGAATTTCGCAGTTCCATTAGTATAGTAATATAGGAATGTGTATCCATCTCCTGAAGTTCCTTTCCTCTACCAGAAAGTGTTGCTTTGTTAGGATATAGTTATCTCAATACAATCATAACATGAATTTCTGCAGCTTGTCCTTAGCCATTTGTGATTATGTGCACATTTGTGATATATATCACAATAGGAGACTCCTCAAAAAAAAGTGTAATTAGCTAATTTTGGAATTACTAAGGTTGCATGGACAAATATATCTATGCATGTTTCATAATTTTTCAGTAGAACATTGAGGGTATACACATCTTTCTGTTAGCCATGGCCTGTATTATTTATTGAGCATATACACATCTTCCTGTTAGCCATGGCCTGTATTATTTGCTAACTGTTTTGTTGCAGTTCAGTTTATGACGGATGGTAACTAGTTAGCACTAGATCTTTTAGTGGATGGACAATAGGTTTAGTTTCTTGTAATACACTAAAAAGAGTCCTTGCTTAATTATGCGTTACACCTTATGTTCGTTCTATCAACAAAACAATCGTATGTTTTTTTTTCTGCCCACCAGGAATTACGATTGCTGAGTACTTCCGTGACATGGGCTATAATGTCAGTATGATGGCTGATTCCACTTCTCGATGGGCCGAAGCTTTGCGTGAGATTTCAGGACGTCTGGTATGATGCTTTCTTTCGAGTTAGAATTTTACCTTTTTGGCCTGTACTTTTTTTGTAACTTATGTTGAGTTCTCTATGCTATGCTGTGACATGAATGGGAATTCTTTTAAAGATGTATCATTATCCACTATTGTGGTTTGGGGCTTAATTCTATTCCATAGTCTGTGAATTCTTGATTTAGGATTATTATTTATTTTAGCATATTTTTACTGAATTCATTAGTAATTGACTGTACCGTCCAATATCAAGAATACTAGCGCAATGGTGGAGATTAATGTGTTGAACAGAAGTAAAATCTGTGGCTGGTACATCATGCATGAAACATTTACTTGGCAGTTATCATATAGGTCTGATGCATCGTGCTTGAAATATTTACTAGGCAGTTATCTTACTACGAAATTATTTGGAGTTGAAAGTGCTCTCGCTAGCTAGTTACTGCTTTACTCTACACTAATGTGAATTTGAAACTGATGATTTGATCAATTTTCAGGCTGAAATGCCTGCGGATAGTGGTTACCCTGCATATTTGGCTGCACGTTTGGCATCCTTTTATGAACGTGCTGGTAAGGTGAAGTGTCTTGGAAGTCCAGATCGGACTGGTAGTGTCACAATTGTTGGTGCTGTCTCTCCACCTGGAGGTGATTTTTCAGATCCTGTTACCTCTGCAACTCTTAGTATTGTGCAGGTAAGGAAACTGCTAGATTAATCCGACCTTTGAATTAAAGTTTGAAACATTTGTGACAGCATGTTCATTGTTTGATAATCTTAACTGCTCTCAATTGCAGGTCTTCTGGGGATTGGATAAGAAGCTGGCTCAAAGAAAGCATTTCCCATCAGTCAATTGGCTCATCTCTTACTCAAAATACTCAAAGGTTATTCCCAACTTTCCTATGATGTCAATACAATTAAAATCACCGTTTACACTAACATGCTATCTCCTGCACAGGCTCTGGAATCCTTCTATGAGAAGTTTGATCCAGATTTCATTGATATTAGAACAAAAGCTCGTGAAGTGTTACAGAGAGAGGATGATCTAAATGAAATTGTTCAGGTATTTTTTTTCACCTTGTTTAATGAGGATCTGTTTCCTAGATTTGGTTAAAGAAGCAACAGTTGGAACTTGGAACGCTTAAACATGGCGCTTTTGTTTTCCTGGGTCTTTTTTTTGGACTTTCCCAAGATTTGTTCTTCAGTAGATTTGGAATTGCTCAAACTATTCAATTTGTATTTTATGGATATTTAATGGCTCTTCTTGCTTTGTGTAATATTATTGCTACGGCATCATTTGGCCTAATATCTTCACCAAATTTCAGCTTGTTGGTAAAGATGCACTGGCAGAATCTGACAAGATTACATTGGAGACAGCCAAGCTACTAAGGGAAGATTACTTGGCACAAAATGCATTTACCCCGTGAGTGATACCATAGTTAGTCTGATTTAATGCGGATTTCTTGTCTGGCTCTATTTTAATGATTAACCATTTCATTATTCTGATCATGGCTAACATAATGAAACAGATATGACAAGTTCTGTCCATTCTACAAGTCTGTTTGGATGATGCGCAACATTATTCATTTCAATACATTAGCAAATCAGGTAATCTCACTTGTTAGTACTACTACTTTTGTCCTTTAATCTTAAATTGCTCAATCAACTTCGATTTGAACTTTGAAATATGAACCTGTGAAGAATGCTTTTTATGACATTGGTAAGGTTGCTCTTTATGCTGAAGATTCTTATTGCTTAGGGCAATTTTCTTTTTACCAATATGGATTGAAATATTGTTTCTATTTTGCTACATTGATCTAGGAGCTTATTGGATTAATAATTTGATACTTCTTGCATGGAACTGATAAATGCCGTGCTTTACTCCTACCATGAACTGTATTATGACATCTTTTTATTATTAATGATCCACGTTCATTTAGGAGGCTGTAGCCCTAAACAAAAAATCCTGCGTGTTGGCACCAGTTTCACAGATCCTCAGCCAAAGCAGAAATCTCACATAAATAGTTGATAAAAAAAAGAATGGGTTACTTAACCCCAGTTGTGTTGCATACTTGCATCCACTCTCACTGGCTCCCTTAGTTGGGTTGGATGCCAGTGTGCTAACGCCTAAGGGTTCTCACCATGACATTGTGTTCATATGTCCACCTCAACTGAGTCAACGAGGGGAAGTTAAAAAGACTTGGGGTCTAAGGGAACCATTTTTGCTCAAATTCCTCTAGTTAAGTGAAAGCGTGCGACTTAATTTTTTTTTCTTTTGGCAATTGGTGCACAAACAATTAGGTGCTAGGGCTAAGTGTAATTTAAAAAAGCATTGGCTAGATTTGCAATGAGCTGAAATTTATATTAATGATTATGTCAATAAGAAACATTACCATCAGGTACTTGAAATTACTCTACTAGTTTTAGGGAAGGGGTGGCATGTAGCGACATCCTTTAGGCAAATTTGATGTATAAGTTTCTTTTTAAGACCCATCTGATATCTAAACTATTTTCATTTCTGGAAGGAAACTTCTAGGATTCATAGGTGAACATAGTTTGTCTGAATCCATCATACACTAACAAAGTGTACGTTTCTGTCTTGTCTTGTAGGCTGTGGAGCGCGCGGCTAATGCTGATGGACAAAAAATAACATACAGTGTCATAAAGCACCGCATGGGTGATCTGTTTTACCACCTAGTGTAAGTGTTTCAGTTTCGTACTCAGAATGGTACCTTTTGATGGTTTTATTTTCATTGATAATCCTGTTTGCTGAATACTTCACTCTGCAACAGATCTCAAAAGTTTGAGGACCCTGCAGAAGGTGAAGATGTCTTAGTGGCAAAATTCCAGAAATTGTATGATGACCTCACAACCGGATTCCGCAACCTAGAAGATGAAGCTAGGTGAAGTACTGTAAATTGAGGATCCCATTCCGTGTAAACAATAAAGATCACCAGATATTCGAAACGAGTTGGGGCAATTTGTTTTGCTTCCCGTGAGGTTTGTAGATGTGAATTACGTCTCAAGAGTTACCTTTTCCTTCTGCATCGACACTGCTGCTGCTTTTTGTAGCTTCCTTTGTTTGGCCCCCGGTGCTCGATGAAGGCATTCTTTTTTATGTACAATTATTTATTGTAAGATACCGGTGCGCATGTTCATAGTTGAATAAGCACACGATGACCATCTACTTGAACATCAAATACATCTATATTTCTTCCACCGCCTACTTCTTGTATATTTTCCAGCGGAATGTGAGATGGATTTCCCATGTGCAAAGCACAAAAGGCAACATGAAAAATCTTGCACCTGTGAACTGAAATGTGATTACTTGGCTTACATCGCCCAGCATTTGGAATAATGCTGGTGCATGACAGCATGAGATGAGATGAGATCCATTTGTTCTTTTATTTGCTGAACATTAGATGAGATCCTATTGGAAGACGCAGCCAAGTCCATCCATTGATTCATTGTTGCGGACCAGGCCAGCCTACCTAGCTTTGTCTCGACCTGTATCTCTGTGTCTGGACGCTTGCCTGCTCATGGAACACCCAACCCAAATACAACACCACTTTCGTTTTCTTTTTGATGTTTTCTGGACATGCTGCATGCTTGAAAGAGGCATGACTTCTTGTTCTCAGGTGAGATTATTTTGCTAGGTAGATCCAGAATTCAGATTCTCTCTACCTGTCATTTTTTGGGGGCGATGTGGGTACGGTTCTTTAGGTATAGTTAGTGAACAGTAGCATCATACACCAACCCATAGGACATAACCCGTTTCCAAGTTTCAACTCTCTAAAAAATGTTTCAACTCTGCAATTTTTTTCTGAATATTGCTGAAATGTTTTGTGAGAAAATTTCTGCAACTGTTGACCACTTGACCTATTGTGCTCCAACATCCAAACAGGGGTCTGATCCCAAAGGTACCAGCAAAGATGTAGTGGTGCTAATATGCTCTTGTGGGTGGCTACAGTACTTTTGTACCACACATGCATATGCACTCTGATACCAAAGGTAGATGTATATTCAATCAAAGGTATTTCCTCTTTTGGATTATTTTTAAATTTCTTTGCAAAGTAACCCCATAATACATGAGAATCCCATTACCTTCGGGAAAAAATAATATAAAAACAGAGTAAACATAGTAGGGAGGTTGGACCATAAACAACATCTAAATTCAAACTGATCGAACTTAAATAATTCCAAACAGTAAATTTTACAAAACCACGGATACTTTGATTAAATTATCGCAAAACTGCACATTTAAGATGGTGTACCACAAAATTATATATTTAACAGTAAATTTATCACGAAACTACAGATTTAAAATAAAATATCATAAAACTACAAATTCAATAATAAAGTTAATGTTGTAGTTTTGTGATTAGTTGGTATAGTTTTGCGATATATCATTTTAAATCTATAGTTTTATGATAAATTTATTGCTAAATTTATAGTTTTATGATAAACTATTTTAAACATGTAGTTTTATAATAGTTTGATTAGTAGTTCTGCTAAATTTCACTCAATGCCAAATCTAGAAACCCCGATGAACTGGAAGAGCCCATCACTACTTCAAAAGTGAGAAACTTTCAAGGGATCCAGGTGCAAAAAAGCGCACGGCCAAAATGATTACTTAAATCCAAATCCCACTTCCTCTGTCGCTGCCTTCCAGTTTGAAGACCATCACGGCAGCAAGAGGCGGCTCCCAGTACTTAACACAACCAATTAGTGCCACTTCCAGCTTAATTAATCCATTTGTTTATATCTCCCTCCTCTCTCTCTCTCTCTCTCTCCCCGACTCCCACCCTTCTCCATCTCCACCTCCACCTCCGCCATCCCAATCCGATCTCCGCCGAGCTCCAGATCCCACCCCCCGGGCCGCCGCCGAGCTCGCCGCGGTGACCTCCTCTCCGGAATCGCGTCCTCACGAGCTCCAGCCCGGTGCCCGTTTCGTGCCATTCGGGCTAGCTCTGGAGCTTTCTGCTCTGCGCTGCGCTGAGTCCTCGCATTGGACTTGGTCGCTGGATAGCTGGGGTAATTCTTCTTGGTGAGTGACTTAGCGTGGTATTGATGCTGCTCTGGGTGCGTGGTTTCGATTTTTACGTGAGCTTTTGTGAGCGAATTGTCGCTATGGCTCTGTGATTTGGCGTGGGTGTGTGGTTGGTGAAGGTGGTGTGACGAGCTGTAGATTGGATCGAGTTGGTAATGGCGAGCGATTGGGATCGGGATGATTTGGTCAGAGTTTGACTTTTCACTAGCCGCCACCGTAGACTTCAGCGACGCTGCCTACTGTGGAAATCACCTGATTTCAACGTGTAGATCACCTGTTTCCAACCAATTGCACTGCTAGCTTTGCTAGATTCTTCGAACAGTTTGGAAAGCTCCAAGTTGGGTTGCTCGTTTAGTCTTCGGTAGCTTGCATCAGACCTGGTCCTAACTGAATCACACACTAGATGCATCAAGATTTGTGCAAGAACAGCCATTAGCCAAGTGGAGTGTCTGTTTATAGGACAGAATTCTGTCACAAGTAAGAGCTTTCTTGATTCCATGATTAATGTTGTGCTTACTTGCAATTGCAGGAAGGTGTCACCTTGTTAGTTCCATCAAATTTCATCGGGCCCTGGTGTGGTAACTTCACATCATAGTTACCAGAGTTTTATACTTTTATGGTGATGATCTCTAGATAATCTGAACATGGAAAGGAGATAGAAGTATCTTGAGTGTTGCAGCAGGGCAGCAAGGATATGACTGTCATGCCATCTCTGCGCCACCAGGCTGCTGCCAAGAAGCCCAAATGGATAATCGTTCTTGTGTCACTGGTTTGTTTTGTGTTGATTGGGGCGTATGTGTTCCCACCGCGGCGCTATTCGCAATGCTACCTCTTTGGTTCTAGTGTGTGCTCACCTTTCAAGGATTGGCTCCCATCTGTATCCCGCAGGGAGCGGACTGATGAGGAGATCATTTCATCTGTAGTCATTAGGGATATCCTTGCAATGCCGATGTCAGTGTCAAAAAATCCAAAGATTGCTCTCATGTTCTTGACACCTGGTTCTCTGCCCTTTGAGAAATTATGGGAAAAATTTTTACAGGTTGGTACAGATATATTTGTTGCATTTGTGCTATTTAAGAGTATGAATCATTTGAGGGTCATATGGTTTGCGATGCAACATCAGTCTCTTTTCAGTATTTTTTTCGATAATGGAAGCTTTATTGATCTCAGCCAATTACATAAAGGTGATACACAGTCAAACAAGTTGATTCAGTGGTTAATACTCTAGTATTGTTTTTAGATACATATTGAGGAAAGATGACACTTAATCAATATGTTGGTCTTCTTTATGAAGTTCCTATAGGCTATAAGCTAGTTGTAGACTTGTAGTGGTGCTCCACTGTTGTATTATGAAAATATGAACAACACATTAAAGTTATAGATGATGAACTGACTTACTAAATAACAATGATCATTAGTACATCATTTGAGAGAAGATGTGTCGAGGACAATTTCCTTTGCTGCATAACAGGTCAAACTAATGGTTTTTTCCTTATAGTTAACAAACCTACCATATTATATTGCACTAACAACAAGTCAACGAGTATACTTTACTAGTCTCCTCCCTCTTCTGTCCTGAACCTCTGCAAGTGTATTTATGTTGTGATAATGCCTGTTGCTTATATAATTCATTTAAACCTAAAAAATCTGAATCATTTTGACTTCTCCAAACAGGGACAGGAGGGACGATACTCCATCTATGTTCATGCATCACGTGAAAAACCTGTGCATACTAGTTCTTTGTTTGTTGGTCGTGATATTCACAGTGATGCGGTAATAATTTTCATCTTCATAAATTCCGTATTTAATGCCTTTCTTACATTATGTTCTTTATTAAGGATTTGGCCTGCAAAATATGGCTATTTTCAAAAGCTTATGTTAATCTCTCTGCATTCTAAATGACTGATGGATGTGTTAATGACTAAGTGGTAGATCTTGGTTCCATCAGAAACTTCTTTATTTGGCTATCTACTCCAAGGTAGCAGCAATGGACAAATTGTTGTTTTACACACCAGAGGACATAACACTATAGCAATGAGCTCATATTGAACATATCGAAGTGATTAAAGATAATTTTCATAAATAAAATTTTTAGCATCATTTTCAGGATGTGGTATGTCAGAGATAGATCATGCTATGGTCGGTTCTATGCCAACATAAGGTTCTTTCAACAAGAAGTATCTCACTCCTTGCGGATCAAGGGCTACTATTATGATGTGAGATCCACCTATTCTAAGAACACCTATAGCAATTTAGTCTGCAATGGCAAGAAAAAAATAGAAAATGCTAATTTCTTATCTCTCAATCCTGGCAAATTGAATGACTCCGTATCATTGCATATTCCATTAGACTTCTCAAATGGATTATTCTATTGACGTTTGTCACAAGGTTCACAAACTTGAACAGAGTGCGTGATTGCTCTGCAGGTAGTATGGGGAAAGATTTCAATGGTTGATGCAGAGAAGAGACTATTAGCCAATGCACTGGCAGATGTTGATAACCAATTCTTTGTGTTGCTTTCAGACAGGTTATGACTCTTGATTATGGATAATGTATTTTTGGTCCTTTCTTTCACTATATTGAAGACATTTTTCCCTTTTGTTACAGCTGTGTTCCACTGCATACATTTGATTATGTCTATAATTATTTGATGGGAACAAATGTTAGCTTCATTGATTGGTAAGAAGCTAAGAACACCGAATTCATATTCAAATGTCATAAATGTGAAGCAAGAGTAATTAGTGAAACAAGTGGTGTTGACTTGTGATCAATTCCAGATGGATGTTGTTGATCAGTTTTTTCTATTGTACTATCACTTGGAAATATTAATGTCCATATACTTTGGTTCTTACTTTCCATTGTTGTTATTTTGTCAGTTTCCATGATCCTGGTCCTCATGGAAATGGGAGGTATTCTCCTGGGATGCTCCCGGAAATAGAGGAGAAAGACTTTAGAAAGGGTGCCCAGGTAGTTTGTCGTGTTACATACCTGATTACCTGGCATTACAATTCAATTTTTTAGCAGTATATCAGTTTTTTCTTTTGCATGCCAATTCTAAACTGACATGCTTTATATTGTGTTACTGTTTGTTGTTTTAATAGTGGTTTGCAATTACACGAAGACATGCTCTACTGATTCTGGCAGACAGCCTTTACTACAAAAAGTTCAAGCTATACTGCAAGGTGTGCTACCTTTTCAAGTTATTGTACTGGTTTGATATAATAGAACAAAGAATAGGACCTGAGCATCTCAATGGGAAACATGAATAAAATGATCACTGAATTGTATTTCTGTTTAGTTGTAAGGTTGCTAGTAAGAGTAGTATTTTAGAAATGAAATATGAATTGCAGAGTTGTAGAGAAATTTAGTACATAAACTTAGCGATTACCGCTAATCGGTAAAAATGCAAAATGGACTTTCAACTAATGTCCCTCAAATATGACTAAGGAACTGAATATCGGTTTGATAATTACTTCCTGAAACATTTGGAAGTGTGCAAACTTACCTTTTCCTGGTATTTAAATATACTAAATAAGATCAATTCTCATGGGATTCTGAAAATTGTGTTCATTTCTTGTGGTGTTAGTTACAGAACACCTAAGATTCTGAAAGCGTTTGGGCTTGTCCTGTAGTCTATCATTTATGAAGTCTAAACAAGTGCTTGTAATTTTTTTCTAGTTTTTGTATACATGTTTCTGTTAAGACTGATTTTAAAATGATTTGCCTTCTATGATGACAGCCAGCAGATGGGCGCAACTGTATTGCAGATGAGCATTACTTGCCAACCTTATTCAATGTCAGTGTTTACAATATAACGAAGTGACTCTTTTGGGGGTTTACTTGCTAAATTCATATCGTTTTGCTTAACTTCAGATGGTAGATCCTGGTGGAATTGCTAATTGGTCAGTTACACATGTTGATTGGTCTGAGGGAAAATGGCATCCGAGGTCATATAGGGCTGCAGATGTCACCTACGATCTCTTAAAGAATATAACAGTATGTTTTTGCTTTTCTGTATGTCTTTTTTCCCCCCATAACCTCGTAACAGTAAGTTCTCGTTCTCATTTACATTACTGTTGTGCAGGCTGTTGATGAGAACTTCCATGTAACAAGTGATGACAAAGTAAGCACCACAATCTTTTGTCAGTAGTAGCAACTGAACAACATCAAATTAACTACACATGTTAAATGTTGTTCATTTACTTAATCATGGATTGTCCTGTTACATATTTAAGCGTCCTTGGTTGCCAATTTACCATCGACTCCTTGATTGCGCTGCGCATACATATAATGCATGAACTGTGAAACTTGAACAACTAGAAGATTGATGTGCTTTTTGTTGCCTTCCTTTTGTAGAAAATTGTGACACAGAAACCATGCTTATGGAATGGATCAAAGAGACCATGCTATCTTTTTGCTAGGAAGTTCTACCCTGAAGCTCTTGACAACCTACTGAAGCTATTCACCAGCTATACATCTGTCTGAGTTCCATCAAATTCCCTTGGCATATGGTCTCAAAATCCCATGGGCTCTTTTTTGCTGTTTCTATAAATTGTGAAATCAATACCTAGACTCTTTACACTTGGATCTGGACCTAGAGACTACAGAGGCAGATCGTCATCGCAGCAACTGTGACGGCTTGGAGTTCTAGTCCCTCGGTAGGGCTGTGGCGAAATTTGTAGCAAGGACACTGCCCTCATTGTAATTTATTGTGCTCTCTGTATTTTTCCATTAATCATCATAGTCCATAGACTCCATTCCTGTTGAAGAACAGATAATTTTCCATTTGTCATACCGTTATTATATGATCCATTCTTTCTATAGACGAGATAATTGTAAGTTCAAATGCCATTAATTTGGTTTTGTTGATTAATGACAAATCCAATTGTATGAGACTAATATTTTTATGAGTATTCCTTTGTCTAGTCTCGTTTGGATATGAAAATGGAAACAATGAGAGGTATGTAATAAACTCCATATATTCTAAGTCTGCCTCTCTTGTGGGTCCAAAATATAGAATGAACTCCTTTATTGTCCTTTAATATATGTGTGCACATGGCTCTCTTCATATTCATATGTATGCACGTCTTTAGGTGAGCTCACTCTATGTTTATTTGTCTCTTTGTATTAACGCATTTCTTCTTCCATATACATGTGAACTTTATATGTTTTTATATCGGGTTGTCATCCATCACCAAAAAGGAAAACATTAAAAGATCTATTACCAACAATTTGTGTAATTGTTGTTTTGTTGATTTATGATAAATTGGCTTTGTGGGACTAACTTTTTGCCATGAGTTGGTAAATAGGTCGTTCCCGGATTTTATATGAGTTAAGATAGAAATGTATTCATTGATGATGAACCCTAATGATAACAAGCATGAAATGCATGCAGATCAAGCTATAAGTATCACTCCTCTCCATCAACATGTTAATGTATTTACATATGTGATTTCTATATCGTTGACTTATGTGTGTAAGACTAATGTTTTATTTTAGTCTTATCTTGTTTATTCTCTTTACATTGAGAACGTGAAGATAATGAAGGTATGCATTTATTTTTATGTCTATATGTTTGATAAATGCTTTTTATTGTTGTATAGGATAAACTCCCATAGATTCATCTCTAATTATGTATACACTTGCTTCACTCAAATATTTTGTATGCATATATTTAGGGGGAATAAATCCTATATCTTGTTGTGCATGTATTTAATCCAACCTAATCTCTTGCATTTAATTGGGATTATTGTCGAAGAACACAACAGTAGATTCTAAGTGTGGACAAAGAAAGTAAATCTCTGTATTTAGTCTCAAAAACCTTGCTATTACAGTGCCCTAGGTGCCTATTTATAGGCCTATAGGTTCACTTACAAATCCTAGGGTTTTATTTACAGGTGATATTATATTATGACCCCTTGATAGAGACAGCTACAGGGGTACATAAGTCTTTTCCTATTCACAGGCCCTTGATGGGCTGCTGGGCCGTTTGATGGGCTGCCCTCTTAATGGGCCTTTCGGCTCATTGGGTAGAGATGGCGTTGATAGGCTCTATGGATCTCCGCTGGGCTTCGTCTGCTCACCAAGCCCTTCGGCCATTCCACCCTTCGCTTGGTGTTCCGGGCTCCTCACCTTCCGGCCGGGGTCTTCACTCGTCCTCGGGCTCGCCCCCGGCCCATAGCAGCTTCACCTTGGGCACAGCACTCTTCGCCATTGCACCCTTTGTCTTCGCCTAGCGCATTGAGTCATTCGCCTGTGACAGGCTCTTCGCCTATAGGCCTTTGGTCTTGAGCCGTACGAAGGGGTTGTAGCCTGTCTTCAATAGGGATCTTTACATTTGTGCACACATGTGAGTATATGATACTTGTGGTGTTGATAAATACTCATCACTTTATTCACATCCTTTATATGCAATCGGTTGGTCAACAAGAGATGATTGACAACCGAATAATTGGGACTAACAATTTTGTTGAGGTGAATGAAAGAAATAGGTCCCAAGAATTAGAAATGGTGTTGATGCTTGAGTGAGGTCAAGACACCTAAAGACTCAAGAGTGATTCATAAAAGGCAAAAAAATGGACGGCATAAGTTAAAACACATCAAGTAGCTTCAAGAAATGAGAATGACCGGACATCGTGTGTTGATGAACATCAAGTCAAATGTTGACAAAAGAGAGTGATGTTTGTTGTCAAGTCAAGCCACGAAAGATAACACAAGACAAATGTGTAATGAAGCAAAACATCCACAAATGTATAATGAAGCAAAACATCCTTTTCTTAGCCTTTTACCGGTCTCGGTGTTTTTAGGAAAGACCGGATTGAGTATAGGAATGCTGTACTATTAAGAGGGATGCAATATTGTTTGTTAAGTTATGTCTTGGTGCTCCTAATGATGTATTCTTGTGTGAGTTTGAGAAACCTAAGTCAAAACACCAACTCTGATTAGTTTCACATGTCACAACACATATACCGGGTATATTTGCAATTTTTCTCTATTTCTTGGAGGTTTTGGACTATGCTTTTTGTTGGGTTTGATAGCTCTCGAAACAAGCTTTCCATAGAGTCCAAGATCATTGAAATCGGACTCCGGAGTAAAAAGCTATGGCCTTTTTACCTGAGTTGGATCGGAATATCTAACCATACATCGGAATATCCGACCACCGGAATATCCGATGTGTTCGTCAAAATATCCGATGTCCTGGACAATCCGAAATTCAAAGGAACTCAACTCTTGGGTTGGGACAATTTTTCCAATCGGAATATCCGACCTGGTAGTTAGAATATCCAAAGGTTCGGAATGTCCGATATTCCGAGAAACTCAAGTCTTTGTTTGGTTTTAATTCTTAGATCGGAATTTCTAATAGTGACATCGAAATGTCCGATCCCTTGTTTTTACAGAGACCTGGGATTTGAACTTGACCGTTGGGACACTTTTATATGGATTGGAATATCCGATCTTAATCCTTGGATTGGAATATCCGAGGTGGGAGTGAAATTCCCCCCCCCCCCTCCCCCCCAGCAGGCATATTTGGGGGTTTCTATTTAAACTCCAACCCAAACCCTTTGTAGGTAAGCCCTTTCATTCCAATCCTTGTGGTTTTGTGAATTTGACCTTGTGCTTAGTGATTTGAATCTTGAGCTCTTTTTTTTCCTCTCAAATCTCATTTGGTCTTTGTGATTTGATTCTTGTGGGAGTAGATTTGAGTTGGGTTTCTAGTGTGGGCACACATCCTTGATTCTTAAGCACTAGAGTTCATTTCTAAGTAAGCTTTATGTGCATTTGTTACTCTTGGAGATTAAGGTCTCTAGACGGCTAGGAGTTACTCATGAGCATCTGAGGATTATGGTGTGCCGCGGGAAAGTTTGTGAAAGCTTCGATTTTGCCTTCGCAAGGGAAGAAATCAAGAATGAATCCAAGGAGTGTATTTGTGCAATCTTGTGAGGAAAAGGATCGAAAGAGACCAGCTCTTTGTGAGCTACTTAATGGAGATGTAGGAACCCTTTGTGAGAGGTCTGAACTTCCGGGAAACAAATCTTCGTGTCTCCATCTTGGTTATTTCGTATCCATTACTATATTACTTGCAATTCCTTTCATACTTTGTGATATAATCTATTGCTTTATGCTATCCATGCATTTGCTATATTGCTTATCATATTGTAACATAAAATTATTGATCTTGTTGATAGATTTCATATATCATAGTTTAAATTGTGCCTTGCTACATTGGAAGTTCCGATATACATCGGAATATCTGGTGTCATACCAAAATATCCGATTTACTTTTGCGTATCTTGTTTAAATTTTGTAATATAGTATATTCAACCCCCTCTAGGCGACATTGAGATCCTTTCAATAACAAGAAAAGTAACTTATCTTGGTCCCATTCTAAAGTGCTAATGAATGATGGATGGAGCTGGGTTTATCATAATTATTCGATGGCACAAATGAATGAATTAAATATTAGAAAGTTGAAAGGTTGATTTTAAAAAATTATAGGAAATGCTGATGAAGAAAGACGTATGCCGAAAAGAACGAAACCTTAAGTCTACTCTTTTGTTACCATAAAGTACATCTTTTGTTCATTTTTTCCTATATATTTTGCCATCTTTCTGAAATTAACAATGTTATTATGTCCTAATGAAACCATAGTAAACACAAACACAGTTGTTCATAATATCTAATCATCTAAGCATAAGCTACATTGTATCAAATAAGTTCTCAATGAAATTTCTTTGAATTTTCTATGAGAATATATGTCTAGTTAGCCTCTAGGGCACAGGGTTGTTTGATTCCTAACCTCAACTTGATGCATCTAAGCTTAGTCACGTCACAACTTTTTTGGCAATCATTTGGTTCATTATCGCAACTGTGGCTCATCACACTTTTCAGCTACATGGTCCCACATGTCAATGCCCTAATTACTTGACTAAGCTTCCCTAAGTTTGGTCTAACATCACTTTTTGCGGCAACATATAATTTTGCCACAAGTGTGATCTCACTAACCAAACAACCCTTAGTATGTAGATTGAGTGATGCTAGGGAGTATACAATAGGGTCATCAATGGCAATGATAAAAATTGAAGAATCGATGCACGATGCCAACGAATAAAAAAATATCAACCGCTAAGAGGTACTCCCTCCATTTCAAAAAAGAATCAACTTCTGATTTTGAATCTGGACATAGCTTATATGTAAATTTATTGCTAGAAGTTGGTTTGTTTTGGACGGGGAAATAAATGCCAATAATAGTTCAACCACAACAGTGAGACCCACTAAATATTTAGCAGCAATGTGGAGACTACCGAAAGTTTCCATAAGGCTATTCCTAGCCATTTCTAGTGGTATGTTTTATTCTTATATATTTTTAAGAGTGCCATGTAAGTTGATGATTGAAATAGCCCATATAATTTATTGTTTTATAGGCAATATATACAAAAGACAATATATATTAAAAATATAGATAAAATCTGTTTCATTTCTTTTTTCATTAATTTATTACCACATCATAGAATATGACATATTATTATATTTAATAAAAATGAAACTACCTCATTAAATGGCCTAAATTTAACATGACGGTGACGTGAATTCCAAAATACATTGACAGCCGGGTCCACTCCTCATGGGCCCACAAAATCATGACCCGTTTCCTCAGGCCCACGCTCGGCCACGTAGCACCACTCAAATCATCCGACGTGGCACCTCTCCCCACTCGTCGCTCCCTCTTCCTCCTCCGCCACGTTTTGCAAACCACCCCCTCATATCTCAAAAAACCTTCAAAACGCCGGGTCCAAGAAATGCTCCACTTCCTCTCCTCTTTCCCTCTCAATCCCCACTTCCTCCTCCTCCCGAGGCCATCCGCCAAGCTCCGCGTCCTCCTCGGCCCGGCCTCCGCCATGAGCGCGGCCTCGACCTCGTCCCGACCTGCGCGGGGCGCGGTGGCCGCGGTGCCTTCTCTCTCCGCCGACGAGACCGGCGCGGCGGCCGACGAGTCCTTCCGGAGGTACACCTCCCCCAGCCTGCGGCGGAGCGGCGGCGGCGGCGCCGGGGTTGCCATTGTGTGGTTCAGGAACGACCTCCGGGTGCTCGACAACGAGGCGCTGGTGCGCGCCTGGGCCGCCTCCGAGGCCGTCCTCCCCGTGTACTGCGTTGATCCCCGGATATTTGGGGGAAGCACCCATTACTTCGGCTTCCCTAAGACTGGAGGTGAAAGGAGTCAGTCTCTGATTGAAATTAATTCAGTTGTTTTGTGCAGATTAATTTGATTTTGGTGCAATTTGGCTGCACGTTCGTTGGATTCTGAGGAAAAGCATTGACACGATTTATTTCTTTCAGCATTGAGGGCACAATTCCTGATAGAGTGTTTGGGGGATTTGAAGCACAACCTGATGAAACAAGGTCTCGACTTGCTCATCCGGCATGGCAAACCTGAAGACATCCTCCCTTCAATTGCAAAAGCTGTCAGTGCACATACAGTGAGTCCACCTGTGTAATCATGCCCTCAACCAATTTTATACAGTTTGATGTTGAATTTTGGATCCTGGAGTACTAATTTAAGATTGAGAGTTAAGGAAGTAACTAATGGTGTATCTCCAGGTCTATGCTCATAAGGAAACCTGCAGTGAGGAACTTCTCGTCGAACGCCTTGTGTGCAAAGGCTTGGAGCAAATTGTGATTCCTCAGGGGGAAACAACTAACCAGAAGAAACCTCAAAACCCCAAGCTGCAGCTCATCTGGGGGGCAACACTGTACCATATCGATGACCTCCCATTCTCCGTGAGCAGTTTGCCAGACATATATACACAGTTCAGAAAGGTATAAACTTTCTTTATCTAGGTTGTTTTGTTGGTATGGTAGTTACTATCAATGCAATGTTTTTGTTAGGCTGTTGAATCGAAGTCCTCGGTTCGGAACTGTATCAAGTTGCCACCATCGCTCGGGCCGCCTCCTAGTTCTGGCCTGGATGAGATTGGAGGTTGGGGAACAGTACCAGCACTGGAGTCACTAGGCCTAAGCACGACAAAGGCAGGTTCAGTTAAATTTTGAGTTAATTTACTGTAATCAACTGTACTTTGGTAAATAAGCTTTGAAAACTTCACTTATGTGTTAACTGTCACTGTTTGCTTCTCTTTATAGTCAGAGAAGGGAATGCATTTTGTGGGAGGAGAGGCTGCAGCTTTGGGAAGAGTCCACGAGTACTTCTGGAAGAAAGACCAGCTGAAAGTCTACAAAGAGACCAGGAATGGCATGCTAGGTCCAGACTACTCCACCAAGTTTTCCCCTTGGCTTGCTTCTGGCAGTCTTTCACCACGTTATATTTGTGAAGAGGTAATGAATTCACGGTAATCTCTGAAGAGATCAGTAGCTTTGTCTCATTATATATTTTTGGCCATGGTCAGGTAAAGAGATATGAGAAGCAGAGAGTAGCAAATGATTCTACATACTGGTAAGTGTGCCTTCTCCGGAGTTTTATCACTACTAGACTCCGGTTTTTCAGCTATCGTTTGCTATACTAATTGAGAAATGAGAATTATTACATATTCTATAGTCTGTAAGGAGTTTTCAAATAGGGTTCCCAACTTATTTAGAAGTCAATGGTGAAATTGAAATACTTTCTTGATATGCCAATGTGTTCAGGGTTTTATTTGAGTTGATATGGAGAGATTACTTCCGGTTCATATCTGCAAAATATGGGAACTACATTTTTCACCTTGGTAAAGATATAGCTCTCTCTCATGTCCCTAGATATATAATATATAAAAAAAGTATCACTCCCAAATTCACTTTTATTATTTATCCTGAAAAAACACAGCTATTTCAGCTAAATAAATGTAGAACAGTTAGATTTTTCTGGCAAAATTTGTTTTATATTTGGCTGGCAAAAATCCTCTTAAAATACTGTAGGAGGTCCAAGGAACATAGTGTCCAAGTGGAGCCAGGATCAGGCATTGTTTGAATCTTGGAGGGATGGTCGAACTGGGTATGGTTTATTGCAAATTGTTTTATATTTTCGCAGATAAACCCATTATTCATCATATAAACCTTTTGAATCTGTCATGGTGAATTTCAGGTACCCTCTTATTGATGCCAACATGAAGGAGCTTTCAGCAAGTGGTTTCATGTCCAACCGTGGCCGTCAGGTAACAATTCACATCTTATCACACAAGCAGAATGACTGCCCGAGGACATAACACTGAAGGCCATCTGATCCAAGCATTCATCTTTCTTTGATCGCTTATCTGCAGATTGTCTGCTCATTTCTGGTCCGAGACATGGGTATGGATTGGCGAATGGGAGCTGAATGGTTCGAAACATGCCTATTGGATTATGACCCGGCCTCAAATTATGGTAATTGGACATATGGAGCAGGTTAGTCTTTCCTCATATTGTAATTCTTGAAAGCATTGTATAATCAAAGCAACAAATAACAGAAAAGCGGAATCACATGTACGCCAGAACGTCACTGACTGAGCTGCTACTGCTGTAATCTTGACAGGAATTGGCAATGATCCAAGAGAAGACCGATACTTCAGTATCCCTAAGCAAGTAAGCACAACAATAATTGAATACTTCTCTTACCATACTGAACACTTCAAAATTAATCAGTCTGGACTACCAGAAAGAATCATAGCTAGAATGCTAGGCTACTAGCAAGTGACCAATTGCAAGAAGTTGCAAGGTTTTATGCATCAACTGACCACTACATAAGCTTAAGATATTAATTTCAGAAGTTCAGAACATGGAAGCATGGACACCTCAACAGTTTTCTGACCAAGAGTGAACAACCTTCTGCAGGCCAAGATATATGATCCTGATGGAGAGTACGTTGCCTACTGGTTACCAGAGCTCCGATCACTTGCAAAGGAAAGAAGGAACTTCCCAGGAGCCTCATACATCAAGCAAGTCGTCCTACTGAAGTTTGATGGTGGACATCAGAAGAGAGATCAGCAATTCAACAGGCAGAGAAGGCCAGGCAACATGTACAGAAGACAAAAGTAATAAATGCATGTATGTTTACAGTTTTCACCATCAATCAATAGGAAATGAAGCAAATGTTACAACAGTTGGACGGCAAACAACCTTGAAGCTCTTTATGGTCTTGTGCAATGTTTCAGTGATGCACGAGATTCAGCATGTTGTTGTAAAATGATACTCCCTCCGTTTAATAGATGACGTCCTTGACTTTTGAATATATATTTAATCATTCATTTCAAAAATTTATATAAAAAAAGTTATAAGTCATGCTTAAAGAAACCTTTAATAATAAAACAAACCACAACAAAATAAATGATAGTACGTCCAAAAGTGAATAACATCATCTATTAAAAAAAGAGGGAGCATTACATATTAACTTGCAATTCTCAAAAAGATGACGTTCTAGAATGTGTACAGTCAAACCTCGAAAATCATTAAGAAATACAAAATATTCAGATTTAAAATGTGAAAATTATATTAGTAGATTTATGAGTAAATTGCACCTTGCACCGGGTAGAGTGTATCTTGTTTTACTTTGCACAAGGTTTAGTACATATTTTGACTTTGCACCGGGATATATCAAAATAAGTTTCACTTTGCACTAGGATATATCATCAAATCCTTGAAAATTTTGATCTCGTTGATTTGTTATGTGACGGTTAGGAAATTTTACTAGAAACTTCTCTCTACATTCTTTCAGGGAAAAATTTACTATAGGAGACTTGAAAAAGCATGGTCTTTGTTGAAAAAATTTGCTATATAACACTTGAAAAGATGTGGTCTTTGCTAGAGGACGCTGCAAAAGTTTGGCTTTGCTAAAAGACATGCCAAAATTGTTGTATTTTGCTGGTGGACACTTGGACCATTAAAATATTATTTTTGGCCAAGTTGGAGAGTGAATTTATCAATGACTTTGCCGCCCAAATTAGGTCCACATGTCATTTGGCCGTGGGGGGCACAAGGACGATGACAACAGGGAACACGAGGACAACGTCGATGTCCACACTGATGCCGGCGAGGAACATGATGACGCTGGTGAGGGTGCGACTACCAGATCTGCAGGCCCCTCTTGTTAGAAGTTAAAGATATATTTCACATGTGATGATGCCGGCCTCTTAGAATTAGAGATAGATTTCCTAATCCAGTGTATATACGGCTATCACAGGTATGTAAACTCTAAAGTTTGAGTCTGGATATGATTCATCTCTAGCAATCCTGTACCGCCACAGCAAGGGGCTATTCTTGCTATATATAACGCGTAAGCAACGCACGGGATTGGTGCGGTTGTTTCTCTCTAAACTAATCTGTTCCAAGCTTAAGACTTAAGGTCTCTATCAACTTAAGCTTTTGGGTAGTGCATATAACTCAATACCTCTGACACTTAATCTGGCATCTGCAGAAGCCCTCCTTGTTGGATCCGAGCTCCACGCATGGACTTGACCACTGTCTTAAACTTGACCACTGTCTTAACCAATTAAGACGAGAATGCATGGCCGATGGAGTGTATCGCTGTCAGATCTCGTTGGTCTCCTCCTATTGGCCAGTGGAGCAAGCTCCCATGGGTGCCTAAAAACCTCTCGCAGGTGTGGAGGAGCTCGAGCACGCGTGGTCGACGAAGTGCGCTCGGGTGCATGCCCTCGGCGGGGCAAGCTTGTGCGTGCAGTGGGGTAGAGGAGCTTGCCTGAGCGGCGTAGAGAGGGTGTGGATGGACGAGTTTGTGCAGCCCGTGGAAGGAGAATAGGAGGTGGAATGGCCTGGTGGGAGATGGGGAAAGGAAGAAGAAGAAGAGGTGGAGAAGGAGAAGAGGGCAAAAATGACATTTCACTTGCTTATCTCTTCTTTAGTTGGTTACTTGGTTGTATATATTATTTTATTGTTCACGGTGTCCACCAGTAAATATTTACGTATTAGAGCGTCTAAGAGCAAAGGCATATTTTTATAATATCTTTTAGCAAATACTATATATTTTTAGTGTCTCATAGCAAAATTTACCGCATTTCAATTACTTAATTTGATACGTATACATAAGATATAAGTAGATGGGTCCATGGGCCGCTATACAAACACACAGCCTAACATTATGAAAAACCCTTTCATAAAGTTTCATTTTTAATATTTGTAATAATAAAATATGTGCGTTGGAGATCAGGTCGATGTTCAATACATCAACTTAAACAAAAATAGAGGTAGCACTTAGCAAAATTTATGTCAAGGATGAAGGCGCTTAACCTTCTAAAATGAAGATCAATCAAATGGAACGTTAAACATTGCAGATAGCATGGACTGATCTTGCTCTCCTCAACAACAGTTGGTCTTTCAAAAAAAAAATGCAGCACAGGAGTCGAAGGCCAAAACATTCAGTCATCCACCAACAAATCCAGCACAGCTCGACGTGGTGGAAGCGGAATTGACCAGGACTAAAACTAAACGAGTGAATTGCACAATGGACCACCTCTTTTTAATCGTATTGCAATTTGGACTAGGTTTAAACCGATCTTTTCACTTACCAGTTCCTTTGCAAAATGCTTTAGGTTGAGTCCGTCCTCCATAAGCTCTGATTTCTCTTTCTCCTCTTTGTTCTTCATGAGCCAGCCATATCTGAATAGGACCACCATGAGCAGGGCAAAATGAGCTCAAGCTCCGCTGTGCTAGGCTATGTCCTGCTCATTGTCTCTTTGCTGATAAGAAAAATGAGAAAGGGGAGGTCTCCACAGTCTGCTCACTTGCCAGTAGGGAAGGAAGAGCTTCCTTCTCCGAGCTCGAGCTCCAACTCCTCCGACCCCAAAAGCTCAAGCTAACTCCTCATTTGCTTGATAGCACTGCACTCATGTTTGACCCTTGTCGGTGCCAGAACTACGTTCGAGCTCAACCTCTCTGTCCGGCAGCATGCCCTGAATCGGACTGAGTGAGGCTCACCGAGGAAGATGTTCTTGGTCAATGACATGTGGGCCCACTAGTGCAAAATGCAAACTTTAGTAACAAAACATGGTTTAAAGTGAAAAGATTTCCTATGACCTAGTCCCATATGCAACTTAGGTAACAAAAACTAGCTCAAAGTGCAGTTCACTTTAAATGGAATGAGTATTAGCATGCATACTAAATCAACAAGAACTGTAGGAGAAAAAAATAACCACTTTTGGATAAACAGTAATTATGTAGTCATCTTCAGCATTTGAACTATCAACTTTGATAAAAGCTCTGGACTCCTGCCTAACCTGGTTGATAATTCCACCACCCTTCCCAATTACATCTCCCATATTTGACGTTTTTAGAGTTTGTGTCATATGTACAACAAAGTTGTTTACAAATTAAGACTTATAATAGGTGTTAGGATAAAAGTAGAGTCAGACTCTTATCGTAGTTTCTGTTAAAAATTTAAGCACATGTAGATTTAATTTATTTTATAAATAAATCATAACATTAATAGCATAAGTAAACAGAACCATGTAATCTGACCTAAACATATACATGACAGCAATTAACATGAATAGATCAAACACAAGAGACATACTGTACGCATCTATAGTCCTGTTTTGGAGCAGACACGAGCACAGCACGTACCACACGAATGACACATGGCACCGGGTGGTGACGACGACGCGCAGCGCCCGAACGTGGAGGAAGACGAGCCATGATGGGCGCACAGCGAGCAGTCACGCGTAGTGCTTTCCAAAAATCTTATTCGCAACAACGAACGACGGCTTAGAACAGAAGAGGTGGCAAGCCCTAAATTGTTTTCGCATATGTTGCGTGGAGACAGCAGCTCGGTATTTATAGAGATATTAGGACGCGTGATTAGGACGCCCGCACGATCTCTATCTCGTAACCGAACCGGATAAACGCGCGTATCTTATCTGGACTTCACGCTTATCAAATTATCCCATGAGTTCAAAACAAACTCCGGATAAGTTGTTAAGATTTGCAATAAAACAGAACTGCATCTACGCAAGCATGAGAAGCCAATTTTGGCGAACCATTCACACACATGTCGTGTACGCGCGCCGCCTGGTGTGGCGTGGCGAGGCGAGGCGAGCGAGCGCCGCGTGTGTTCCTCTAGTTCTCTCCACTATGCATGTCTCAAGTGGCTAGAAGAGAGCTCACCCTTATAAGCAGGTCTCCCTCTCCTAGAACTAGCAAGGTAGTACTATACTCCCATGCCACTCTCCATGAGGTGGGTCTTTGAGATTTTTTTAGGAATTATTCTTCACATGGGTCTTAGCCCACTTAGTAATTCCAACAATCCCCCACCAAATCTCAAAGTCCCAAAGAGATTTGCCATTCTCTAAAGTACTGTTTATATACCAGTGTTTCGATGGAGACCAGTTAAGGTTGAACATCCATCTAGAACTCCAAACTACACTTACTTACAACTTAAACAATGAATTACGCCTTGAATTACAAGTTTTGTGCAAGCAAGTTTCACTCAAAGCCTTGACTAATACTAGGCCGTTAGTAGCCTACCCCTCAGTTGGAGCTTATAAGTCATACTCCTTGGTCTTTCATGAGCTTCCTAGAATATTCACCCAAAATCCCCATAAACCGCAACCAACAGTCGAGCTCATATAGGTGTGTTCTTTTAAGAATACTCTATAGAACAGCATCTTCGCTATTTAAAGCCAACAAAACACATTAAGACAAAGGCCAACATGTCTTACAGTTTGTGAGAGTATATGCATATTCACTTAGAGACAGTTAAAAGTACTCTCCTCCCATTAATTAATGGCTTGTTCTTCCCAGGTCCTAATTCACGGGATTACCGATCACATAAGTTGGGTTACCATCATAGTGTAACTCACATGGGTCTCATTCCTATCTCACTCGATGCATTATCTATCACATTTCGTGATAGCCCCTTTGTAAAGAGATCTGCCAGATTACTAGCTGTTTGGACATAATCCAAACTTATAATTCCGAAATTTTTCAATTTTCTGATAGACTTTAATCGTCTCTTTACATGCCTAAACGATTTCATGTTATCCTTAGAACTATTCACCTTAGCAATGATAGTTTGATTGTCACAGTTCATAAGGATAGCTGGCACTAGTTTTTCAACCACAGGCAAATCCATTAATAGATCACGCAGCCATTTTGCCTTAACAGTAACAGTATCTAGTGCCGTAAGTCTTGCTTCCATGGTTGATCTCGTCAAAATGGTCTGTTTGCACGACCTTCAGAAACAGCACCACCACCTAGTGTAAAAACATATCCACTAGTGGTTTTGATCTCATCAACATCAGAGATCCAGTTGAAATCACTATATCCCTCCAATACCGACAGGTACCCAGTATAGTGAAGTCCAAGATTCATAGTACCCTTCAGATAGCGCATAACTCGCCCAAGCGCGTGCTAATAATCATCTCCCGGATTAGAGGTAAACTAGCTCAATTTGCTCATAGCAAACGAGATGTATGGCCTAGTTGCACTAGCTAGATACATAAGTGAACAAATTATCTGGGAGTACTCCAGCTGATTCCTAGTAATTCTTTTGTTTTTGCAAAGCAAAAGACTGGGATTATAAGAAGTTGGAGAAGACTTGCTATCAATATAGCCAAAGCGGCTCAAGACTTTTTTCACATAATGAGATTGCAAGAGTGTAATCTTATCATCACCTCTGATTAGCTTAATGTTTAAGATAACATCAACTATTCCCAGATTTTTCATATCAAAGTTTTGAGACAAGAATGATTTAACCTCATTAATCACCTCAAGATTTGTCCCAAAGATTGGTATGTCATCAACATACAGGCACAGAATAACTCCCTCACCCCCACCATAGCGATAGTATACACACTTATCTGCCTCGTTGACTGCATAGCCCGTAGAAATTAGTGTTCTATCGAATTTCTTATGCCACTGTTTAAGAGATTGTTTTAAACCATACAAAAATTTTAACAACTTTAGCACCTTACCTTCTTGACCTTCTACTACAAATCCATTAGGCACCACTAGTTATAACTACATGGCAACTGTAACATAGCTGCATAGGTTTGGGCATGACTAGCCGGTCTAGCCACTCGAGGGTCATGGATACTAGATACACTGTAATTATTTTGGGTTAGGGAGAAGCACATACAATCAGTGTTCTAGGAATGTAGACTTCGGTTGAACCTCACTATCAAATATCGTATCTCGATATCGTTGTTAAGCTTGGACTTTGGTTTGCAAGATGGAGGAAGCCCACAAAAGTAGACCTTTGCTTACTGTGCTGCTGGGAGTGTTTCTTGTAGGTGGAGATCTTTGGTTGGCAAGATGGAGGAAGTCCAAGACGAAGATCATATACGACTTAGAGAAAGGCTGATACATCATCACACGTATCAGTTGACGCTTACGGCTTACCTGTTGAAAATATAAGCACATGTAGATTTAATTTATTCTATAAATAAATCATGACATATCATGTAATCTGATCTAAATATGTATATGACAGTACTTAACATGAATAGATCAAACATAGGAAACATAGTGTACGCGTACCTACAGCCCTGTTGTGGGGGCTGTTGTGGAGTAGACACAGGCGCAGCACGTACCGCACGAATGACACGCGGCACCGGGTGATGACGACGACGCGCAACGCCCGAACGTGAAGGAAGACGAGCCGTGATGGGTGCACAGCGAGCAGTCGCACGTAGCGCTTTCCAAAAACCTTATTCGCCCTCTCCCAGTGCAGGACGTCGAAGGCGAGGGTTCCAGAGACCTACTCTCCCAATCTGCCGGTGCATGCCGACGATCGGAACGGAGTAGACGACGAACAACGGCTCAGAACCGAAGAGATGGCAAGCCCTAGACTGTTTTCGTATATTTTGCGTGGAGACAGCAGCTCGGTATTTATAGAGATATTAGGACGCGTGATCAGGACGCTCGTGTGGGCACCCCAGAAGTGCATTATGGAGAGTAATTATTATAACAACGCGAAATATCTAGATGGATGGGATCTCGAATAAAATCCAATTAAGTACGGTAACCATCCATCCTCATCGCAGTCTTGCTGTAATATTTACCCGTTCATAATACAAATCCAAAATATCGAGAAGTGTACAAAAGAGATAATCATAAGGATAGCTAGCCAGTCCTCCCCGTCATACGCCCATCAAACCACTCAATGGCGGCGACCAAACACGATACGTACCCCAAAGGACTTGAACCACAATAGCTATCCCCCAACCATCTCAATTCTACACAACTCATACTCATGTTCAGCTAGTCCCCAGGAAAGCGACTAGCCTCCCACTTTCATCGCAAGCAATTGATAAACATCACAAGTATTCTAAATATGGATAAACGAGCAGCAGGGTTATATATATATTACATAGAGGGTTCACACCCTAATTCATCACAAAGTGACACAAAAGATAGCAGTGGAAAAATATAAACATCAAGGGTAAAACCAGTGGCGCCATACCCATCCCACAAGGCAACCGACTGGGGCGGAACTTAACTTCAACTACACATTATCCTCGCCACCCTCAGCGGGATAATAGTAGATCACATCAGCGTCGTCGATATCCTCACCTGAAATATGTAGCATGAGTACAACAAGTACTCAGCTAGACTTATACAATAATAATAGTAAAAAGGAGTAATGCTAGTCTCTACATCAAGGAGTATGGCTAGGTTGATCGATTTTGTATAAAGCTGATTTTATTGAGCAAGTAATACATTTAAAACATAAGCATTTGTGAAATAGCTCAATCTGAAAATTTAGGACAGCAAGCTTATAATTCTGAAATATAAGTAAGAATGAGCACAAACCATGCTCTAATCATCATCCATGGGCCACCATTGCCCAAACAATTATGCTACATAAGCATATCATTATCCATGACTAAAACCAAGTCATATTTATCATTAAAACCTTTTATATAAACCCATCCATTCATGACTATCCTAAGTCATGATATAACAACATAATTCCATCTCCACATATTCCAAGTTGGATGCTAACATCAGTGACTAACACATCAAGCGGTCGTCCTGTGACCGTGGACACGGCTATTCGAATAGTTCTTACTCTGATCAGAGGTGTACATCTTTACCCACACGATGTGATAGAAGCCAAACGGCTACACTCTAGTTTGATCCGTACATATCTGTACCCACACTCTACACATTGAGTGTGGACTAAAGGTCACAACAAAACCTTTTGCATGCTTAGCCCCAACCACCTAAACCACGTCTGGGCCCCCGACGACTTAGTCATGCGTGTGTGGTGACTAAGGCGGTCTCACCGTCGCGGGAGGCACCTCCGGCCAAAGCCAGGCGCGCTCGAGGTCCTCCAAAGGAAATCCCTCCTCACGACTGACGGACGGGCGTAGATGGCCACAACCTCCCGTGCTACTGAGTTAAGCCATCCCATACCGGCGTGTGGAAGTACGTAAGGTGCTTGAATAGATGTCAACATGTTTGGTCCTTAACGACCCAGACGGAGCTACGTGCATTGGGGAAACACCATCCCGTCATCGCCCTATCATCCGTCCAAGTCAAACATCTTATTAATTATAAATTAGAAGTTATTCTTTTCAGATTTTAACCCATCCATGCGTATTAAACTAGTTTTGAACCGATAGCTCCATCTATCGGACTTTTCTAAGTCTAGAATTAAGCATAGCTAAGCATTCGATAAAATAAAAGTATCCCAAAGTCCTTAACCAGGGGTGACAAGGTATAAATATGGAATCAACAATCAAGGAACGGAAATACATTCAATTGGGTAATATAAACTCTACCCGTTTTTCCCATTTTAACAAGACCGAAACATGCATAGAGATATTTCCTTCGCAAACAAATCAATTTATGAAAAATATAGGTTCAATATGCTTAGATGCTTGCTTAGTAGCTTGTTTAGATGCTTGCCTTGCTGCAGCGATGGTTCACACTCAACTTCTAGTTCTTGCTCCACGTACTCCGAATTGTCTGAATCTACCGATAAACAGCGAATATGTAAATAAGAATCCAATAAATATGCCTACGCAAAAATGATCAATAAATTCCGAGATAAATACAGTAGGTATGGCATGTCCTAACAAGATTTTAGGAGAAAGAACCAAGTCATTTGCATCTCGGGATTGGGAGATACAAAAATGACAAGATAGGAAGGCTGAAAACGGCAAAAGCCAAAACTATAGGAAAACCCTAAGTGGAAAAATATATACTTGCATTCTCTGGTAGGATTTTATGAGTGTGAGCATTTTTATGTGAAAATACATATCTTCCTGGTTCCAACAAAATTTGGTTCACTGAAATTTGATTTAAAATGATTTAGTTGTGAATTTTACAAGTTTATCAAAAAGAAGGGTTAGAAATTACTTTGGGCCTATTTTGGGAGGTATTTTGTCAAATACAAATTGTCCACAGTAAATATTACAATTTTCTGAGTTTAACAAAAGTGGTTTCACATTTTTAGCAATTAGGATGAATTTTCTAGAAATTTATAAACTTCTAGGTTATAAAGAGGTATATAAAAGATATTTCCATTTTTAGAGAAAAATCCTACACATAAGTTCTCACTTTTTTATTTTACAAAATTAAAGAGAACATTTTTGTGAATCCATAGAAATTTGGTTCACCTCAAAAGGAGTTATAATGGATTTTATAGAAATATTCCAATTTCCTAGGCACAAAACAAGTCATTTTTGCTTCACATTAATTCATAGGCATTTTATGTACAAAAGTGGTATTATTTTATTTGACAGTATTAAAGTTTACAAATTTACAAAATTAACAAAATTGGTTTCACTCAAAAATGAGTTAAAGTGAGAAAGTTATGGATTTACAAAGTTTACATATTTTTCAGTTGGAAAATAAATCAGTTAATCCTTTTTCAAATTTTCTCTTCTTTTCTTATTTCTCTTCCAACCCGGGCCCGCAGGCCAGTGAGACAGAGCAGGGGAGGCGCGAGTCAGGCATGGCCGCCGGCTCTGTTCGCCGGCGCCGGCGGCGAACGGCGGCGAGGCTCGGGTAGCGTCCAACAGAGAAAAGATGGAGGAGTTTATGGCGAACACCTCGGTGGTCGTCTCATCGCCGGTGGTGGCTGGAATCGACGACGAGGGTGGCGCAGGCGGCAGAGTACTTCGGGATGCTGCGGCAAATCGACTAGCGACTCTACCTGGGGCAACTTAGTGCATGCAAGTGCTTCTAAAGGGCTCCAGGGGGCTCACCAGCGGTCACGCGGGGTCCGACAGAGTCGGCGCAGCAGCAGCGACGTCGAGGACGGCTCGGCGGCGGCGAAAATCTTCTGGACGACGGCGGCAACTCGATTCGTTCGCCCAGCTCCCAAGGGAAGATGTCCAACGTGTTAGAGGTCCCCTAGAGATGGCAGGAATGCAAAGAATCAGAGCGGGGCTCACTGGAGAAGAAGAAATCGACGGCGGCGGCGGTCGGCTGGAGAGGAGGAAGACAACGGCCGATCTCCTTGCTCGGGGCTTCGCAGCGCAATTCCTCTGGTCGGCGGTCTCCTGGAGGCAGGGTGACGGTGTTGGCGCAGTGGCTCGGGCTGGGATCACCGGAGTTTGCCGGAATAGGGACAAATCGAGCGGCGGCAGTTCGGCAGCGCAGAGAGCAGGGACGGCGGCGGCACAGCAACTTCGGCCAGCGATCCTAGGGCGGCCAAAAACAAAAATGGAACTATTAAAATGTGTAGATCACGTTCCTGGGGTCAAAAAGGGATGGAACTCACTGGATCTAGCTCGGGCTCAACCGAACACCTTCGGCAGAGGAGAAAATGGGCTCGCCGGCGGTGATCCTTGGAGGTGTTCTTGGTTTTCTCGGTGGAAACGTGGAGAGGGAAGGAAGGAGACTCTGTTGATGCATTCTGAGGTGAAAATGTCGATGCTCTCAAGGAATGGAGCTGGGCTGGCTGAATCAGTAGGCAGAGAGAGTGAGAGGGAAGAAGAAGGAGAGGAGGACACGTCTGCCATGCAACAGCTGAGTTGTATCCACTTCTATAGTGCATGGGTGGGTCCCACCTGTAAGGCAACCTTGTCCTACACATTTTTAGCTAGCTTTAGTCTATGACTTGTGGGTCCATGAAGGGGAAACCTAGGAAAGAGAGAGGAGTATGGGTAGGAATGTTGGTGAATCACACTGTCCCATGCTGTGCTATGGCTTACAAGTGGGCCAGGTCTTGTGGGGTCCACCTGGAAGTGAGAAATGAGAGGAGAAATCTCTAGAGACTAAGTGTTGTGAGCTGTATGGACAGCTGTCTTGCATCTGTGATTTCAGTAGGTTAAAAAGGGATATAAATTATGGGAAATTTATTGGAGGTAGCGAAAGATGTGTTTAACCTGCTGGCCAAATTTCGTGGTTAGAAGAGGTCTGGTTAATCTGTGGTGAAATTGCAAAGTAGGCATACTAGTCCAGTTTTTCTGCAGTGCAATATATGTCCCTAGGGCTTTGCTCTTATTATTTTATGTGGTCTCTTTGGGAATTAAATTGAGCCAAAAATTGCTGGTGGTAGGGTTCATGTTGGTACACACTTTGGAAAGAGGGCTCTGTCTAATTAGTCTTCATTTTTATTTGGTGAATTTTAGAAGCAAACCAATTTATTTCAGCTAGCTTCCTAGTTTTGCTGATTTGAGGGATTTCATTGAAGCATTTGTTGAAGTGATAAAAATAATTTACAGTGGATTAATTAGGTGAGATGGTGCTTAAAGGAATTTTTCCATGATTTTATGTGCAACCAAACATCTTTAGAAATTCCGCAGACTATACCAATACATATGCATCCTATTATGAAAGTGCACTCTAATGATAGCAGGGCATAACACTAATTACCTGGAATTAAATCTAGGGCTGTGACAGCCCGCACGATCTCTATCTCGTAACCGAACCGGATAGGCTGCGTGTATCCTATCCGGACTCTAATTTGCAGCAAAACAAAAACTGCAAAAAGAAGCTGCATCTGCGCAAGCATGAGAATCCAATTTTGGCGGACCATTCACGCGCATGTCGCGTACGTGCGCCGCCTGGCCTGGCCTGGCGAGGTGAGGCGAGCGAGCACGCGCGTGTGTTCCTCCAATTCTCTCCACTATGCATGTCTCAAGTGGCTAGGAGAGAGCTCACCCTTATAAGGAGGTCTCCCTCTCCTAGAACTAGCAAGGTGGTACTAAACTTTCCATGCCACTCCTCATGAGGTGGGCTTTTGAGATTTTTTTAGGAATTATTCTCCACATGGGCCTTAGCCCATTTAGCAATTCCAACAATCCCCCACCAAATCTCAAAGTCCCAGAGAGATTTGCCATTCTCCAAAGTACTGTTTATATACCAGCCTTTCGATGGAGACCGGTTAAGGTTGAACATCCATTTAGAACTCCAAGCTACACTTACTCACAACTTGAACAATGGACTACACCTTGAATTGCAAGTTTTGTGCAAGCAAGTTTCACTCAAAGCTTTGACTGATACTAGGCCGTCAATAGCCTACCTCTCGGTTGGAGCTTATAAGTCATACTCCTTGGCCTTTCATGAGCTTTCTAGGATATTCACCCAAAATCTTCATAGATCGCGACCAACGGTCGAGCTCATATAGGTGTGTTCTTTCAAGAATGCGCTGTAGAACACAACTTCGCTATTTAAAGCTAACAAAACACATTAAGGCAAAGGTCATCCTGCCTTACAGCTTGTGAGAGTATATGCATCTTCACTTAGAGACAGTTAAAGTACTCTCCTCCCGTTAACTAATGGCTTGTTCTTCCTAGGTCCTAATTCATGGGATCGTCGATCATATAGGTTGGGTTACCACCATAGTGTAACTCACATGGGTCTCATTCTCATCTCTCTCGATGCATTATCTATCACATTTCGTGATAGTCCCTTCGTAAAGGGATCTGCCAGGTTGCCTGCTGTTTGGACATAATCCAAACTTATAATTCTAGAATTTCTCAATTTCCTGACAGACTTTAATCGTCTCTTCACATGCCTGGACGATTTCATGTTATCCTTAGAACTATTCACCTTAGCAATGACAATTTGATTGTCACAGTTCATAAGGACAGCCGGCACTGGTTTTTCAACCACAGGCAAGTCCATAAATAAATCACGCAGTCATTCTGCCTCAACAGTAGCAGTATCTAATACCGTAAGCTTTGCTTACATGGTTGATCTTGTCAAAATGGTCTGTTTGCATGACCTCCATGAAACAGTACCATCACCTAGTGTAAAAACATATCCACTAGTGGCTTTGATCTCATCAATATCAGAGATCCAGTTGGAATCACTATATCCCTCCAATACCGATGGGTACCCAGTATAGTGAAGTTCAAGATTCATAGTACCCTTCAGATAGCGCACAACTCGCTCAAGCGCGCGCCAATGATCATATCCCGGATTAGAGGTAAACCGGCTCAATTTGCTCATAGCAAAGGAGATGTCTGGCCTAGTTGTACTAGCTAGATATATGAGTGAGCCAATTATCTGGGAGTACTCTAGCTGATTCCTAGTAATTCTTTTGTTTTTGCGAAGCAAAAGACTAGACTCATAAGGAGTTGGAGAAGGCTTGCTATCAATATAGGCAAAGCGGCTCAAGACTTTTTCCACATAATTAGATTGCAGAAGTGTAATCCCATCATCACCTCTGATTAACTTAATGTTTAAGATAACATCAGCTACTACTAAATCTTTCATATCAAAGTTTTGAGACAAGAATGATTTAACCTCATTGATTACCTCAAGATTTGTTCCAAAGATTAATATGTCATCAACATACAAACACAGAATAACTCCCTCACCCCCACCATAGCGATAGTATACACACTTATCTGCCTCGTGGACTGCATAGCCCGTAGAAGTTAGTGTTCTATCAAATTTCTCATACCATTACTTAGGAGCTTGTTTCAGACCATACAAAGATTTTAACAACTTTAGCACCTTGCCTTCTTGACCTTCTATTACAAATCCATCAGGCTGCTCCATATAAATTTCCTCATCCAACTCTCCATTAAGAAAAGCTGTCTTAACGTCCATCTGATGAACAAGAAGACCATGTGAGGCAGCCAAGGAGAGAAGTACGCAAATTGTGGTTAATCTAGCAACAGGTGAGTAAGTGTCAAAGAAATCTTCGCCTTCTTTCTGAGTATAGCCCTTGGCCACAAGCCGAGCCTTGTACTTTTCAATAGTACCGTCAGGCCTTAGCTTCTTCTTGAACACCCACTTGAACCTACGGGTTTGCACCCATAGGGTCGCTCTGTCATCTCCCAAGTCCCGTTAGCGATAATGGAGTCCATTTCGCTACGAACAGCCTCCTTCCAGTAGTCAACATCAGGGGATGCATAAGCTTCTGAAATTGACTTGGGAGTGTCATCCACAAGGTATACAATGAAGTCGTCACCAAAGGACTTAGCTATCCTTTGTCTCTTGCTCCTTCTAGGAGCTTCACTGTCATCCTCCTCCGCGAGATGTTCAAGTGTATGTTCAGTTTGACCTGGTGGTGTGATTAAATTGAAAATTGAACCAGAAAATTGACTCGAAGCGTTATGTGTATCCTTCATTGGGAAAGTTTCCTCAAAAAACGTAGCATCACGAGACTCTAAAATTATACCCGTATTCATGTCAGGTACCTCAGATTTAACTATTAAAAATCTATAAGCAATGTTATGATTAGCATATCCCAGAAAGACACAATCCACAGTCTTAGGTCCTAGCTTGCGCTTTTTTGTTATTGGTACATTGACTTTCGCCAAGCACCCCCTATGTACGCAAGTAAGAAAGTGATGGTTTTCTCCCAATCCATACCTCGTATGGTGTTTTATCCATATTTCTGTTAGGAATTCTATTTAATACATGATTTGAGGTCAACAAAGCCTTCCCCACCATGCCTTAGGTAATCCCGCAGTGTCTAACATGGCATTCACCAAGTCAGTCAACGTACGGTTCTTTCTTTCAACAATCCCATTAGATTCGGGAGAATAGGGAGGCGTTCGCTCATGTATAATGCCATGTTCCTCACAGAATAAATCAAAAACATTAGAGAAAAACTCTCCACCACGATCTGACCTTAGTCTTTTTATCTTTCTGTCAACTTGGTTTTCAACTTCTGCTTTATAAATTTTAAAATAGTCTAGGGCCTCATCCTTCGTTTGCAATAAATACACATAACAGAATCTAGTTGCATCATCAATCAAAGTCATGAAATATCGTTTTCCACCCTTCGTCAACACCCCATTCATTTCACAAAGATCTGAATGTAGGAGTTCTAGTGGTGCTAAGTTTCTCTTCTCGGTAGCCTTGTGGGGCTTGCGAGGTTGTTTTGATTGCACACAACTATGCCACTTAGAACCTTTGACAATGGAAAAACTTGGAATTAAATTCAAACTGGAAAGCCGAGACATCAAACCAAAATTAACATGACATAAACGTGAATGCCAGATACTGGCCTCATTATCCACACTGCCACAAATATGGTTCACAAACTTATTGCAGAAATCAGAAAGGGAAAAACGGAACAAGCCTCCGCACTCATAGCCTTTACCAATAAAATATCCATATTTAGACACGACTACTTTATTAGACTCAAATACCAACTTAAACCCGTCTCTACATAGACAGGAACCACTAACGAGATTCTTGTCGATAGTGGGGACATGCTGTACATTCTTCAGCTGCACGATCTTTTCCGAAGTAAACTTCAGATCTACTATGCCAACACCATGAACAGAAGCATGCGACCTGTTCCCCATTAGGACGGAGGAATCCCAGCTGACCTGATAAGAGGAAAACAAAGATATGTCAGCACAAACATGAACATTGTCCCCCGTATCAACCCACCAATTAGTAGACTGATTAACTGAGAGAACAATAGGTGAATTACCATACCCGGTTCCATCTCCAGTATTGCCAATGGTCACATTGACAGACTTAGATGTCTGTCCTGTAGGTGCCTTCATGCCCTTACGTTGTGGACACTTTCTGGTGAGATGACCAGACAAGCCACACACAAAGCAAGTTCTGACATCTTCCTCCTTGTTGTTGTTCCTCCTTTTCTTGAAGTTGGTGTTTCGTTGGGTTTTGACAAATTTCCCTTTATTGTTCTTATTAGCAGTCTTTTGCATCATATTGGCACTAGACTGCCCACCATCGTCTTTTGAAGCAGCGTCCTTTGCCCGAGCTTTCTCCTCAACGTCAAGAGACGCAATTAACCCCTAAACGAAGTACTCATGTCTCTTGTGTTTGAGTGCAGTACCAAAGCTCCTCTATGAAGAAGGTAATTTTGCAATAATACATGCAGCCACAAATTTGTCGGGAAGGGCACACTTAAGGAGGTCGAGTTCCTTAACAATGGTTTGTAGTTCATGAGCCTGTTCGACCACAGAACGGTTGTCAATCATGCTGAAATCGTGAAACCGCTCCATGACGTATAAATCGTTGCTAGCATCAGTAGCACCGAATTTGGTATTCTGTGCATCCCATAATTCCTTAGCGTCGGTCATATGCATGTACACCTCGACCAGACGATCACCAAGAATGCTAAGAATGCATCCCACAAAGAGAGTAGTGGCTTTCTCAAATTCTTTCTGCTGTTCAGCAGAGAGAACTCTTTCAGGTTTGCCAGTACTCACCCAGAAATACTTCATAGCTGTCAACCATAGAGTGACTCTAATCTGCCATCTCTTAAAGTGCACGCCGGTAAATTTATCCGGCCTCAATGCATCGGTAAAACCAGCCATCGTAAAACTACAGTGCCTATAATATAAGCACATGTAGATTTAATTTATTACATAAATAAATCATGACATAAATAGAATAATGTAATCTGATCTAAACATGTATATGACAGTACTTGAATGACACGCGGCACCGGGTGATGACGACGATGTGCACGGGAAGACGAGCCGGCAGTCGCGCGTAGCACTTCCCAAAAACCTTATTCGCTAAGAAGCTACATCTGCGCAAGTATGCGCTGCCTCGCGTGGCGAGGCGAGCGAGTGAGCGCACGCGTGTGTTCCTCCAGTTCTCTGCACTATGCATGTCTCAAGTGGTTAGAAGAGAGCTCACCCTTATAAGGAGGTCTCCCTCTCCTAGAACTAACAAGGTGGTACTAAACTTTCCATGTCACTTCCCATGAGGTGGGCTTTTAAGATTTTTTTTAGAAATTATTTTCCACATGGGCCTTAGCCCATTTAGCAATTCCAACATTACCTTTGTGCAGATGAATCATATATACACAAAAGGAGTAGATGTTGTTCTGTGTACCATAATGTACAAATTCAATTATTTGCATTCTTGCTCCTTGTTAAGAGCTGGATAGGAGCCCTGCAGGATTGCACGCCAGTACGTGCGCCACATTTGTATGTACAGAAGCACTTGTAGAACACTTTGTCATGTAGGAGTACTTATTCTATTTATTTGATGATGGAATAACCTAGCTTTGGGTCATGTGTATCTACCTTAATTGTGAAGCATGCTGCATGCAAGAAAGCCAGCCTCCTATCGCGCAAAATGTTGTCTTATGGATAAATGGTAACAAATGTTGACGTCCCAAATCTGGGCAACTGTCAAGATGGCCGAGTTGGTCTAAGGCGCCAGTTTCAGGTACTGGTCCGAAAGGGCATGGGTTCGAATCCCATTCTTGACAATTTTTTTTTTAATTTCTACATCTTCTCCTCTCGTTTCTTGCATATATGGATGGTGCTCTTGTTCTGTAGGTAGGAATGAAAATTTTCTTGTCGATCTGGAATTGTAGCAATGGAATGCATTTTCTTGTCGATCCGAAATTGTAGCAATGGAATGCACATGCTATATGTCACTGATTTGCATCTCAAGTGTAGCATATCTTCACAACTGTGCATTTTCAGTGTAGGAAACTTCAGAATTCCTGCCTAGCAAAAACATGTGCATACTGTGTTATTGCCCAAGTGTGGAGTGGAATGATTTATGACATTGTACAACAGAGAATTCTCAGGAAATAATTCTCAAGAATTCAGGAGAACTCTCTCTCTCTCTCTCCTGCCAGAGCTCTACTAAACTCTCAAGATCATGACAGGAATGATTTTCTTGAATTCTTTCTAGTTCTGAAAACTACATTCTGAACATTAGAGCAAGTTCAGTTTTCTTCAGGTTTGTAGTTCTGAAATCCACATTCTTGCACTGTTCTTGTCTTTGATCATTGGATGGACTGTCACCTCTGATTTGCTTGTTTGCAGGGCCTGTGTACAGGAACAGGATGGAGCAATGATCCGGTTCATGAGCATCCATCTCTGTTGGGTGGCAACAACTGGTAAGCATATTCTTGTGAATTGCTGTCTTGCGCAGTTGCGCTGCTTCCCTCTCCTCCACTCCCTGTCGCCGCCGCGGTGCCGCCGCTCGAGCGGGCGCCAGCGGCAGCAACGGAGGACCTCAACACGCACAAGCTCCTCAAGGAGCAATGAGTCCCCAATCCCCCGAACCTTAGGTCCTCTCCCTCCTCTTCCTCGCGCAGGTTCGTCAGCGACTTGACGGGGTCTTCCCTGCTGGAGATCGCGGCGCTATCCGCCATAGTGCCGGTGAGTTGGCTAGTGACCTACCCCCGCTGAGGCAGGTTCCCTGGAGAGATCTGTGATTTGATCTGGTTCTCTTCTGGTGAGCAGGCTTTGGTTGTTCCACGTCTATCTCTAGCAAGAGTTCCTATTATAGAACACCTAAATGCCAAATGAGAGTTATCTCTATTTTCTACCTAAAAAATGCCTTTTAACTCCAGCAATAGTCCCTATTTCTTAACCCCTATTTCTTTTTTTCTTTTATTTGAGTATATACTTTATGTTTATACCTAGTTTAACATCATAATAATTCAAACATTAATACTTTTAATGCATATATTTCAACCATATTCAAATTTTTAATTTCAAACATCACAATTCAAATTAAACATTTTTAAACTTAGAAATAGCAAATCCTAGTAGCAAACTTTCAAGACACCGCATAGATCATACAAAACTTCGACCCCATGGAGTTATGTGTAAGTATATAATATTTCAAAATCAATGTGGGCCTTGTTTTGCCTTTTCTCAATTGGATGCTTATTTACTAAAGAAGAAATCAAGCAACAACACATTGTGGTAGACAAGGCAGCATATGCAACAAGTATGTAACTGGCCAAAACATTAAAAAATAGGATTACGCGCAATAGAACAGAACAGCACAATTTTCCTAATAAAAAAAACTGCACAAAACACCTCGATTGAGCCGCTCTACCCTGCCACTTGCCCAAAACCCCCTTGGCCTTGGCGGCGAGACCACCACGCCATCGCCACCGCCACGGCATACGACTACACTTGGGCACCAAGCTGCTCTCGAAGTGCATCACCTCACCGCCATGCTTCTCCACCACCGGTAGAAGCTTGCACCTTCGCATCATGAGCAATGGAGTAGCAACACGAGAAGACAACGTCGGCCGGAGCTGGTCAGGAGGGCGCTTCCAAAGCAGCTCCTGGAGAGTGGCGTGCCGGAGTATGTCGGGGATCCGGTAGCCTCAGGCAAAGCAGGCTCGGAGGAGGGTGGATTTGCTGGCGACGCCGATCGAGATCAGGTTGGCGGACTTGTGTGGGATCGAGTTGGCGGGGTCGTGCGACCGGAATCTTCCTTCCGCTCATAAAAACTGTCGATTGAGGGATGGGGCTGTGGTCTAGAGCCCTTAGAAATGGGGGCCGTATGGTGGGATTTGAGGGTCTTCCTATTTTGGGGGCTTCAGTAGAGATACTGCTAGACCTCGTTTTTTTACCTCATACCCAAAAATTATTTAGGGATTGTATTTAGGGGCTTTGCTAGAGATGCTTGGAAGCGGAGCTGCAGAGGTCAGTTCATCACAGATTTTTATGGATTTTTTGACCCATTTGATCTTTTAGTGCAAATGTCTAGTTGATCAATTCGTGTGAAAATAGACGAGTAAGCTTTTGATGTATCATTTAGAAGTGGGATATAAGATTACCAGTATGCTGCATTTCTGCACATTTAGCATTTCGATCAGATATGCTGTTGCAAGATTCAACCATCAAGTTGACAAGTTGAAATTATTGAGTAATCTCAGCTTGTAATATTGATAGAGTTAACTCGATTATGTGAAATTTTACCATGCTCTACTCCACTTTGGATTATGCTGCCCAATCTGATGCTATGGATGCCATGTTGATGGATTTTTGATTTTAACATCATTGATCAATAACACGAGTTTTTTTTACTGTGTTTCCGGAGAAAACACATGCTTCTTTTATTCTCCACGTACGGAGTAGATCTGCAAAGTGATTGCTTCTTCCCTTCTTTTTGTCTTGTTTTAGATAATACCATGAGAAATCATTGAAGAAAAATGGTGATGCTGTTCCTGGTCATAAAGGTTTTGTGCATTACTTCTCTACGCTGGCTATAGATTACGTCACTATTCTATTGCCAGTTGTTCTGATTTTCACAGTAAGTATTCTTTCATAAGAGTTGGAGATTACATTGTGTCACGCCCTGATTTTCCTCGGGGATTTAAAAACATCACTAAATAACTGATTTCTAGAAATTATATTAAATTGTAAAGCAAATTAACAAGTGAAATAATATGAGAAATAAAATTTTCTTTAATAAATCATGCATGGAGGAATTTTTCCTAATCTCTCCATGCCCTAAAATACTCTCTAGAATTTTTCCTGATTTTTTCAAAGCTCAAGAACTATTTTAAATATTACAAATCACATTTTAGTGATTATTGGAAATGTAAAGCAAAGTAAAAACCTGATTAAACCCCCCCCCCCACCCCGAATTTTTTTTATTTTTATATTTATTTAATAAAATATTTACAAAACTATATTTTCATTTCAAAAATTTACAAAAATATACTCCCGCCGCCCTTTGAGAGGGCGGTATCTCTGAAATCGCCCTCCCAGAGGGCGATATGATGACGTGGCTGACGGCCGTTGGCCGGCGGCCCACGGCCGTCCGCCATTTTGCAGGCGGCCCCCCTGGTTACCCAAAAACCGCCCTCTGAGAGGGCGGCAAGGGGGCCGCCTGTAAAAATCCGGCCGGAGGGCCGGCCATTTTACAGGCAGCCCCCTTGCCGCCCTCTGGAAGGGCGGTTTTTAGGCAGCCAGGGGGCCACCTGCAAAATAGCCACTTTATTTTTTTTTTTGATATTTTTTTCTCAACTAGAAACTCGAAAATAGCAAAACCTCGTGAAGGTGCAACTCAAACCGATGTAAGATGTGGCCTGTAGAAAATTGTGAGCGTGCTTTAAAAAGCGTGCTGAAACTTCAGACCTCGAAAACTCAATCTTCCCGGCCGAATTTCGCAAAAATTTTTTGGACAAACCCGACAAAGTGGGGGAGAAGCGGATGTAAAATTTTTTGTAGATGTCTGCAAAGTACTTATTTGCCCAATTCCGAGACCATATGCAAAAGTTATGACTGTTTTAAGGTACGTAGCGCGTGTTACAACAATTTGTACAGTCCGGACCGTCCGAATCCTATCCGGACGGTCCGGACTATATACTGTGACACGGCTATTTTACAAGCGGCCCCCAGCCACACAAAAACCGCCCTCTGAGAGGGCGGCAAGGGGGCCGCCTGTAAAAATCCGGCCCCTCGGCCGGATTTTTACAGGCGGCCCCCTAGCCACCCAAAAACCGCCCTCTGAGAGGGCGGCAAGGGGAGCCGCCTGTAAAAATCCAGTCCCCCGGCCGGATTTTTTACAAACGGCCCCCTTGCCGCCCTCTCAGAGGGCGGTTTTTATGTGGCCGAGGGGCCGCCTGCAAAATGGCGGACGGCCGTGGGCCGCCGGCCAACGGCCGTCAGCCACGTCATCATATCGCCCTCTGGGAGGGCGATTTCAGAGATACCGCCCTCCCAGAGGGCGGCGGGAGTATATTTTTGTAAATTTTTGAAATGAAAATGTAGTTTTGTAAATATTTTATTAAATAAATATAAAAATAAAAAAAATTCCCCCACCCCTAGTTCTGGGCCGCCCCGGCCCAATCCTTTCTCTCCTCGGCCCATCTCTCTCCCCTCCCATTCTCTCCTCGCGCTCGCCTTTCCCCTTTCTTTCCCCTGCCGCACGTCAACCTACCTCGCTCGTCCGTCCGCTGGGCTAGCCTAGCTGCCTCCTCTCCCCGATAGGTAGGACCGGGGCCCACCAGTCAGATTCATCGTCAACCCCCGGCCGCCCAGCGGTGCCCACGTCGCCATGACGCCACCGATTCTACGCCCCCCGCTCCCGCCTTTACGGTCAAGCCTGGCAGACGCGATCGTCGCCCACTTCCCCCACTTCTTCCTCCCCACTCACCCACGGATTCGGCATGGACGCTCCCTAATTCCTCCACATCGTCACGGCGTGTGTTTCCTTTCTCCCTTCCTAATTCACCTTGCCTTGGCCTCGATCTGCCCCCCGAGCCAATATAAAGCATCCCCAGGGCCCCTCTCTCATTTCCCTCTTCCTTCCAAGCTTCCCGTGCTCCCTCGCATCCTCCCCACCATGACCCCCCTCGCGCCGCTACCATCCTCCATCTCCGGCCGCCTCTCCTTGTCGTGTTAGCCAGTGTCGAGCCACGCCGCCACCACGGCTAGCTTCACCGGGCCTCAAGGAGCCCCGGCCGCTGCTTGATCGAAGCTAAAAGCCGCCGAACCGCCGTCTTCACCGCAAGCCTGAGGAGTCCCGTCGTTTCCTCCCTGGTGCCGGCCGCTGTCTACCTCATTCGCCGTCGAGGTTCCGCTTGGTGAGACCCTCGTCCTTAGCTCGTTCTCCCTGTGCGGTTGGTTGTCTCTCCCGTGTCCCTTAACCATTGCCCTGTCGCGAGGACCATGCATCGCCGCGGCAGCAATTACCCAGCTCCCACTCGCCGTCGCTCTAGCCGCCGCCGGGCCACGCCGCTTTCTTCACCGAGTCCGCCGCTTTCCCCTTTACCCCGGCCATCGCCTCTCCGCCCACAATCATCGCCGGAACGCCGTCCCCATCGCTGATCCGATGACTGCTGCCGTCATCCAGCCGGGCTGGCCGGTGAGCTGACCCCCACGCTCGCCCGGCCATCTGATCCCCACTCCGGAGTGATCCTAGCCGTCCGTGTGGCCATCCCTCGTGGCTACGTCGCCCTCTTTATCTCCTCTGTTGATGTAGTTCGGGCGGTTGATCTCGACCGCCGATCCGATGAGACCCTATCTCGTCCTTCCGATCCTCCTCAAACCAATCTTGGCTGCCCGTCCCCGTGGATCTCCTCCGTGGTCCTGGTCCACAATGATCCGGCCTCTTTCTCCCTCTGATCCGTGGGGCCCGCTTGTCGGTGCCGCCTCCTCTGCTGACGTCGTATAGGTTATTTTCCTTCAGGAAAATAATTCTTTATTGCGTCATAACTCCATTTAATTCCTGGAAATGCTTAAAAATAGATTAAAACTTCTAAAATTTGTAACTAATTCATACGAACTCCAAATTAGACCATTCAACTCTCAAAATTCATCTAAAATTGAGACAAATCCGACGTTTCAGAAGATCGCGACTTCGCGGTTTTCTCTCGGAGGATTATTTAAAGAAGCAAGGCAAGTCACACATTCATCTTTGAGCATGTTGAACCTAATTTATGAAATATTTTACGATTTATAAATAAATTATATGTTTTGCCAATTACAAGGAATATGGGACTATCTATCTGCTTGTGTGAGACCTCGTTTATTGGACATCCATTCCTTGATAACTCTGGGTGATAATTTGACTAGCTCATGTCTTGGTTGATGACTCAGCTAGATATAGGACATGCTTAGCCATGCTTAGCTCAATTAGATAACTAATGGGATAATCATCATTATACTCTATGTTCGGTAACCTGATGAGCTGCGTGCTCGGGATGTTGAACCATGGTGATTGATCATAACTAATTAACTAAAATTTGACTTAATGGTGAGCTGTGGGTGTATGATTTTGATGGTAGCACCCATAGCAGTTAAGAACCGGTTCGCGGGAACCCCTTGAGCAGATTTTCATACTACCATAAGCCAGCGTGGGCAACGGCTGGGCTTGTAGCATAGCTCTTCCCTCTCCTAGGCATTGTTTGGTAAGAATGGACGTGGTGGAGTTGGGTCAGCTCGGGTTATGGGTTGATCATCTTCTGGATCCATCGTGGCGCGGATCCATCGTGGCACAAGGGAGATAGTCTGTCCGACATGGTGTGCCCTATCGGCATGTGCAATCTCAGCGAGGTGTGTATGGTTGGAGAGAAGTTACGTGAATGGTCTTGTCACAACCCCTTACCGTGGGTTACGGGCATATGGAGACATGTGCGGGTTATGTCTTGTGGGTAAAGATGTATACCTCTGGCCAGAGTAAATTTATTAGAATAGTCGTGCCCGCGGTTATGGGTGATTGGTCAAGACTCACCGTGATTAGTCTTATCTTAAAAATTTTGACCTAAAATACTGCTTAGATTAGGTTAGATGGTTTGGGCCTAATCAATGTGGTGTAGCGTTGTTCAGTGATGGATTAATACTGATTAATATAACAATTGTTTTATCTTTTTTTACTACCGCTGTTTACAACTGCTTTTATGCAAATGAGCCACCCATCTCCCTTGTAATCCTGTGCACGAATACATCATTGATGTGGCTTGCTGGGTACGGTGGGTGGTACTCAGGCTTGTGATATCCCGCTTTCAGAAGTGACGACCTGTTGTGGTGAAGTTGTGTTTAGAAGATCTTGGCTTATCCCCCAGTTGAGCTTGCCTATGGAGTGGAGCTGAAGTCTCGCTAGTTTCGTCTTTTCGCTGCTATTTTTCTTTCATGTGAGGACTAAGTGTCTCTTCTGTAAGTATTTATGCTTTATCTATGTTTGAATCTGCTTATTGATTTATTATTTTGTGTACCTTGGCTTGATTTCTAGGCAGGGATTCTAATACACAAAATAGTCTAGAAATTGGCTAAATTTCTAGGTGTGATATATTGTAGCAGTGTTCAACTATAGAAATCATAAAATATGTGGAGACCCAAGCATTGCAACACAGTGCATAAGCTTTTAACCAACTATTGTTATTGGCTTACTGCAAATGTTATTATGAGGTCTTAACATTTCTTTAACAGAGAATAAAGTTAAATAGTGATCTTTTGATTATTCCTTGGTTTGTTACAGGTTTTAGCTGAACGGGCTTATGCTTGTGCACTTTCTCTTATAACGTTCAAATCTATCCTCATCGTGTTTCAAAGGTACCACACATGAGTTCTTATACCTGTTTTTCTTGCCACTTTCTCTGTAATTTCGATTGCAATTCTAAAGTCCACCCTATTTCCTTTATGCAACAAAATCCATGTTGATCAGAAATGATGCACTCCTTTGCTATAAGGTCTCAATCTCATCTCAAAGCTGGACTAACAGGGCGTTTGTTTTGGCTTTTTTTATGGCTTATAAGTTGCATGGAAAACAAAAAAACGTTATTAGCACGTAATTAATTAAATATTAATTATTAAAAACTCAAAAAATAGATCTATTTAATTTTTAAGATACTTTTATATAGAAAATTTTTATAAAAAACACACCGTTTTATGTTTTAGAAAATATAATAATGAAAACCGAGAAAAAAAAGCTATAACAGGGCGCGTCAAGAGATGCCTTTGCTCCGAGCAGATATATCATCATACAGGGTATCAGTGGTACGTTAAAGTTGATTAATTGGAAAAATATTAATAATCTAATACTTCGCAGTACTAGATATCCAACAGAACTACTGAAGTTAATGGTGATGGGGTGTTTTATAGGTTCTAGTGAAAAGTAGGGAGAAAGCTGATCCCCCTCTCAAATCCCCGTTGGCGTGAACACACCTGTCTCCATCGAATTAAATCTTACACTATAGTGGACAGATGTGACACACGCCATAATGATTTTCACCAATCTTTGAGATCAAAGCCCATTTTCAGCATAATTTTCTCCAAGAAACATCATTCTACTCCGTTATAGGCTTTGTGCATGTCAAGCTTGACTGCACATAGACCCCTTTTTTCCCCTCTTCTTCTTTATTGTGCGCACACTCTCATATGCAAGTAACATCTTATCTGTAATCAATCTGCCCGGCATAAAAGCACTTTAATGATCACTTATGATTTCCGGTAAAATAATTTTTAGCCGGTTGGAAAGCATTTTTGAAATAACCTTATACACCACGTTACATAAGCTTGTGGGCCGAAATGGAGATACCTTGACGAACTGGGAGTCTATTCAAATGGTTTGAGTAATTCATCCTGGAGGAAAGGTAAGAATTTATACTGTTACTAATTTATTTTTTTTTTAATTTATAAAACTAATTTTCGATTTGAGTCATTTGCAGATCTACCCTCTTACCGCCCTGGGCCACGGCGATATTTAAAAACCGCTGTGGCCCAGGGCGGCGAATGGCATCCTGGCCTTGCCGCCCTGGGGGACGGCGACGAATGCAATTTTGCAATCGGCCCCTAGGGGCATTCGCCGCCCTGGGGGACGGCGGGGCATTCGCCGCCGTCCTCCAGGGCGGCGAATGCATAGGACCGTCCGCACAGCGATCGGACGGTCCGAATCGTCCGAATGCTAATTTTGAACCCCAAAATTTTTGAAATTCTATTTATTGTGTCATTGCATTTATTGGGTCGATGTTTTTTAAAAAAACCAAATATCATAGATTGTTCACATCGTGAAAAGAACTTGTCAAACTGAGGGTATTTCTGGATCGCCACTCGCATTCCACTCCTCGTATGTCTGAATCGGTACTCGCAATCCACTCATCCCCGTCTTTCGCCTACACGCTTCACAAAATTTAGTTTTAATTTAGTTTTAATCGTGGTTTAGGGTATGTTTTTTAAAGTTTTTTTTATAATCCGACGATGTTGGGCGTTGGTTTGTAAAATCGTACTGATCATTTTTTCAAGTTTATTTTCGGTAAAACTTAATTAATGAGATGGTAATAGGCCGGTCCGTTTTACGTGAGGGGCTTAGGACCCCAGGCGAACGGAATGTTAGGGCCTATGAATTTTTTCCTAAATTTTTGCGCAATGTACGTACTGAATGATTTTTAATTCGACATTGGAAGACGATATATTCTATTATTCGTCATCCACTCGGTCGATACTTAACGCAGTGCACGTACAATAGCATAGTGATATTAGCTAGATGCGAGCCGTTCGCATTGCGGCATGATGAATGCGACACCCATAGTAGGAAATACAACAAGGGTACTATATTGTTAGCAGTACAATGTATCCGCTTGTTCTAGTCACCGGTTCCTAGAAAAGCGGGCGATTCGTTCATGGTACGATCTAGACAGGCTGTAGTCGGCTGGTGATTCTGGTTACATGTTCCAGTGCCGTGATAGATATGATAGCGCGAAATTGTCAATCCATTGTCTGAATTGACACCTCCTTGGATGATCCTGTGGGACGAGTTTGGTTAGTAAATTCGTCACGTTTGGTAAAGGTAAACAATCTGCAGGAAGTAAGGTGCGGCTTGAACTTACATCGATATCGTTGTCAAGAATGTTCGGACAAACAAAGCTTCTGCGTCGTAGAGTTCCTGGCCTTCTTGACCTGACGACCTGGCAACGATCACCACAAGCGCACGTTGGACGGTCCTCCCATCGCGGAAATTCGAGAGGTCGATTTCTCCAGTCTACCCCTTCTAGCTCTAGACATTGTTCGTGCTCTGCCCTCCTGGCCATGTATTGCGCCATGCTTTCGTCTAACGGGAGGTAGTCATATTCCGGGTTACCGTTGTCAATCCACTCGATGAAGCCGCAATATCTTCCCTCGCTCTGTTAAGGTAAATATCCTGGTATAAGAGTCGTGGGCGTAAAAACGAATATGGCAAAGACTTGACTGAAACACGTACCTGGGGACTCTGGTGCACGCACTCGAAGTATCTCCAGCCGTAAGTCTCCTCCTGATGAGATACGCGTAGCCGGCAACGGTCACCACAAAGGCATATCGAGCGTTCAGCCCAAGGTGGCAGTACCAAAGCGAAACCTAAATATCGCCAGTTGCAATCCTCTACGAAAAGAGGTGTAGGAGACATTGTTCGATCCTGCTACAAGAACAAAAGGAAACTAGTGAGGCAGGTAGTGGCCGTAGTTCATAAACGGTGCGAAGTTTGCTCGAGGGCCTGGGTGAAGGCCCTCTGCAACTATGATGGTGCTTTTATATAGGTTGTCGTGCGTCTATTTCCCTATGAGACGTACAGGTCAAAATATAAGGAACATGCATATGCAAAAAGCGATTGAAGTGGCCGACCATGTATTCAGAATGCCGGTGACGACGCATGACTAAAGCGACGCGCCGAAAGCTCGCTTGTCGCAATGTGGCGCACGCGCGGCCTATATTATACAAGTAAAGGTGGTCCGTACTCGCGCATGGTATGCGCCGAAAGTGGTTTGTCCTTTTAAAATGGTATAGATAGGACAGAGTACTGTTGTAAATATTTGTGAAAGGTCAGATATGAAGGGTGGGATCAAGTCTAGAGGGGGTGAATATGGACATGAAAAATTTAAATAAGTTATGCGAGACCTATAAATAAATAAATACAACAATAGCCCCTAGGTCATACGCCTCCTCGTCCTCTTAGGCTGCGCTCGCACGTGCCCGCCCGAGTACGTCAGGCGGTCCGCCGGTACCCCACGGGTGGCTCGGACCGCCTGAGCAGCAGGGGAAGCACCGGCGTCGTGCGGTTGTGTGTGCGGTGCACCTCCGAGCTGTGACGACCCGATCACGTCCTGCTCCGGAAGGAGGTCGTCCTCGGTAGAGATCCAAGCAGAGGTGCTCGGGGCAGATCCCCATCCAATGTCCCCCAGGTGGTGGTGAGATCCGCCGCGTGGGTCTGGTAAAGAAAAGTTCGTGTCAGCCGAATAAAAAGTGCAGTTAGTTATGGAGAATAGGTTCAAACCTGACGTACCTGACAATCCTCGCCCGATCATGGAGGCTACCGACCTCGATCCTCCGGCAGTACCAGAAGGACCTGCTCCCCACGACGTACTGGCGCCTGCAGAACCCGCCGCTCCTGCCGATGTCCCTTCACCATGGGGACCTCGCATATGTATCTGCATCGGTGGGGCTGCATCGGAACGGCGACAAGTCAGAGCACGGACGACCGAGCGCATCGTGTTGCACATCCGGTCGAACGTGATCGTCTGCTCCTGCTGCGTGAGAGGGATGCCAGCCTGTAGGCGCTGCCGCAGTAGGTCCAGCTCCGTGTGAACCTGCCTAGCATCGTCCGCTTGTTTAGCAGGACATGCGTGGTTAGTTGTGCGTGGTACATACCGTTGAAAATAGTATGAAAACCATTGACTCACCGCGCGGAAGTAGTCCTGGTCGCGGTGTGTCGGGTATGCGTCTCGCACCCCCGCGACGTGCGCCTGTGGAGCCTCGAGAGTGTACGTCACCCGTAGTCTGGTACGGGCCTGGTACCAGGAAAGGTACTGCTCGTACCTGGCGGCTGTGTAGGGGTGCAGCTCCGTGATGACATCCTCCGTGGCTATGAGCCAGTCGTTGATGTAGTCGACGACGGTGGGTCTCCACAGCCTACCGGCGGCCTGGCCACGCCGATTTAACCTGCAGAGCACAACCGGTGACACAATGCATAACAATACGGAATATTCATTTCCACATATACCTGTGAACGTGTTGCGGTACGCCCCTACGTTGTTGATGGCCGAAGGTCTGTCGCATACCGAACTGCCGCATCACACTCTGCGGGCAGTGCGGCTCGACAGAAATGTCGAATAGCATCGGCGTCATCGTCAGCCAGAACGCCTGGTCCCTGGTGCAGAGGGACGACAGCCCACGCGGCGCACGCGCGTGCCTCGCCTCGGCGCGTATCCTTTGTGTCCGACGTCGGCCTGCCTTGTTCCTTGCCTTCGTCGGGTCAGGGATGTAATAAACTGGACTTGTGTCTTCAGTGAAAGTGCCGACGATGCCGAAACCAAAGATCTCGGTACTCCATGTATGCATGATTGCTTCCTTTTTAAAGTACGGAGACACATATTGGCATTCATCAATGCCGCACTCCCCGCATGCGGCAATGACATAAGAACAGGGCTTGTGGTACAAGCTTGGTTTCTGGCAGGAGCACGTGCATGTCCCATCTTCCTTTAGGACACACTCTTGTATAGGTTTCCTTGCGAATATGCCACGCCTGGACCTGTCGGCACACAATATCTCAAATCTATGCTCTCGTGTGCCCTGCACTCGGACTCGGTGCTCTCTTACCTTCTTGCATTTGTCCTCAAGGTACTCTGTCATTTTGGTGCCGAACCAAAGGTTTCCATCGACCATAGATGGGCCATTTTGTCTGCACCTGTCGTGGAAGTACGTCTGTGTTTTATGTAGGATGAACTCCACGATGGCAACAAGGGGGAGTTGCCTGACACCACGCATGACCCAGTTGTAGATCTCTGCAAGGTTCGTGGTCATTATGTCGTACCTTGATCCACCTTCATCGTACAACAATGCCCATTTCTCCTTCGGCTCGTGCTCGATCCACTGCGAAAATCTGCTAACCGAGGAACCGGGCCTCCTTCTGAATGTACCGTCATCGGTGGGAAGTGCACCTAGAGCTTCAGGGCCGTCAACACCTCTAGCTGGGGGTCTTGTAGAACTCTCGCGTCTATGTTTGGCTGTCAGCTCATTAAGTCTGCTCCACAGCTCATTGAACTTCTTATGTTGATTCTAGGCGCACAAACGTTTGAACATGGCCATCAGCTCCTTGTTTCTGAACTGCTTATAAAAGTTTGCGCCCATGTGACGTATGCACCATCTGCTCTTTACATCTCCCCACACCGGAGGGTATCCCTTGTCTGCGCAGCCGTTTCGCAGCTCCTCAATTGCACGCAGCATCCCTGGATGACGGTCATGTATGAGACATACATCTGGCCTCATCTCCACCACCTTTTTCTTAACCAGCTTCAGAAACCAGTACCAACTCTCTGTGTTCTCGCTCTCGATGAAGGCAAAGGCCACGGGCAACACATGGTTGTTCCCGTCAACATTTGCCCTCTATACTTTCCAGTTAGGAACGTGCCGTCGATGCAGAGAATGGGCCAGCAATGGAGAAATGCAAACATGCAGGCCTGCAGAGAGAGAAAGGCCCGCTGAAGGACGCTCTGCCCAGGATTTGCTAGCGATGGGAAACTTTTGATTTCGGAGTAGCTGCCAGGATTCCTCGCACAAATGGTTTGCAGTAGACGAAGCAGATTATTGTACGAAGCTTCAAAACTGCCGAATCTCATTTCAATTATCTTCTGTTTGGCCCTCCATGCCTTGGCATATGTAATGGTGTACTTGTACTTCTCCTCGATGCGCCTGATAATTGACTTGGGCTCGAACCGGAGGTTCTCCACAACAGCATAATACAGCTCTGAAGCGATAAATGCAGATGATATGTTCCTGTGGTACTTCTGAACTCCCGGAAGATGGCAGTTGTGCTCCGTCACGATTGACACGGACCAACAGTCGTTATATTTCTTCCTGGATGCGTACATCCTCCATGGACATCCATCGCTTGAACTTGCACATTTCACTTCGTACACTGATCTGGTGGACTTTGATATCCAGAACTCCCTCCCAAGTGACACGGCCCACATTTTCACAGCCTCTGTCAACTGTGCTTTTTCGGCGTATCTAGCGCCTTGCACCACTTCATTCTGCCGATACTCCCATGCCACGGTGTGCCCCTCTGAGACAACGAGTCCGGAGAAGTCCTCGTTGTCCCATTCTGTCGGGTATACATCGTCCTCCGAAGAATCATCATCCTCCATATGCTCAGGTTCTGAGTCTTCAATTTCCAGCTCCTGTACTAGACCTGGGTGTCTCTCCCCTTCATCTGCAAACCCCCCCGGTCCCATGTCTTCTTAGCCTCCTTCCTCTCCGGCACCCTCGTCTTCTGCCTCATTTTGCTCCCCTGCTTCATCGGGCCCTTCCGCTATACTTGGACCAGCCTGATCAATGCTGACCCTGTCATGCACTACCACTAGGATGCTCGGTGCCCATCCTCACTGCAGTGCACTCTCCACAAAAAATACCCAGCTGGCCGTCGAATCTATTGGCATCAATTCCCACCAAAAACCTTCCACAGCCCAGCTAACCAGTGCGTACACCGTAATTGCATTTACTTCAGGATCTACTCCGAATCCCCTCATTAACCAACTGTAAACTCCAAGAAAACTTCTCTCAGCTGGAGCTATAATTCCCTTTTGTGCTACGTTGAACTCCGATAAATCTACCCCATATTGTCCTTCTCTGACATTTCCTTTACCGTGATATATCGCGAATATAACTCTATTTGCCATTTCTGTTGACAAAAAAGATTTTCACTACAGTTATTACTATGTACTAATCAATATTCGTTCCATAAAAAGGCTATAAGTATGAGTCAAACCATTACCGTTTCTACATTTTACAAACTAACCGAAATGCGCTAATAAAGTTATACGCTACGTTTATCTAACGTATCGAAATGACGTATAACAACGATGGCCATGGTGGAGCATATTTATTTCTAAAATATCTACAATTTACTACCTGTCCTCTATGTTCTTCTAGTACGGTCAAATAAATTTAACACTAACGATGGTTATGCCAAACCGCTAATATTTTCATACTATATCGGGTATTACGCTACGCGTCTAGTACTAATTAACATTTGTCTAAAAAATTGACTACATAACAGAGGGAGAGCAAAAAAATACCTGGATTCGGCTAAAAAATCTGTGAGGGCTTCGCCGCTATACTGCTCCTTCTTTCCTTCAGCTCTATTGGACGAACACTGTAGGCGGAAGAGAGAATGACGCGCGGCGACTGCGGAAAGGGATTTTATAGGATAGGGCTAAAAACCGCCCTCCCCCAGGGCGGCGAATGGCTATAACCCGCCCTGGGGGACGGCGGCGAATGCCGGGCGGCAAGGCCACGTGGCCTCCCCGGGCTAACAGCGGCCGGCGCCGTTAGCCGCGCCTGACGGGGATGCCATTCGCCGCCCTGGGCCACGACGGTTTTTAAATACCGCTGTGGCCCAGGGCGGCAAGAGGGTAGATCTGCAAATGACTCAAATCGAAAATTAGTTTTGTAAGTTAAAAAAAATTAAATTAGTAACAGTAAAAATTCGGTAAGGTAAGGTCAGGGGGCCCCCGCGTCGCTCGAGAGGGGCGACTCGGGCGGCACCTCCAACCCTACCGCGGCCCCTCTATAATCCTCCCCACGCCTCCGCTGCCGCCTGAGTAGCCTGCTGGACGACCGGCGAGCAGCAAGGACAGCGGCGGCGGGGCCATCCCTTCATTGGAGCAGCGAGGACGATGGAGCTCGGAGCAGTGAGCGTCATGTGCGGCGGGGCTGGGAGTCGGGCCACAGCTCGCGGCACCCGGATCCACGGCCGCCGAGGAGGGAACCGGCCGGATCTACCCGGTGGGAGGCCGGTGGTGACGCGGCGGCGGCAGCTGCTGCAGCGAGGAGCGGTCGAAGAGATGCAGCGTCGGTGCGGCAGGGCTGGATTTGGGCCTCCGCGCCCGGACGACGGCGGCGGCAGGTGGCCGGCGTCTTGCGTCAACTTGGTGAAGGCCAGTGGCGTGGAGGAGATGGATGAGGTCGAGGGCTGGCGGCGCTGGACCCGAGATGCGGCAACGCGAAAGGCGCGGACGGTGTCGGCTCCCCTCTAGCTGGCCCTTCATCCCCGTGGATCTCCTAGGACCGGTCTGCTTCCAGATTCGGTCGCAGGGAGCTCCATGCCGTGGTGGTCAGGGAGGCGCCCACACCCTGGTGGCTGGTGCGTCGGCCAAGCTGTGGTGGCGTCAAGGTGAGAGCCCGGCCGCGAGGATGCCGCCGTGTAGAGGTGAGGTGTCGGCGGAGGGGTGCTGGCAGCGACGGTAGCGCGGCAGGTGTTCGGATGGAGGCGTGGCTCCCTCAACGCCGACTAGACACGGTCGGTGGCGATCGGGAGCAGTGACAACAGGAAGGTGACGGTGTGCCGCCTTCCTCGACGCCGGCTGGGTGCTCTCTCTTGGTGAAGCTCCTCCCCTCCTCTGCGGGGGGCTCCATAAGTAGGGTGAAGGCGGTGGCCGGACAACAGTGGAAGGCTTGGGTGGCTGAGGCAACGCAGTCTAGACCCGGCCTCTCCTTGGTCGGATCCGGCGAGGAGGCTGGTGGGCGGCGGGGTGGAGGCGGCCTGAGATAGCGCACAGGGGAGTGGTGGCGGGCTAGAGGGCGCAGGCGGCGGGGTGGGTCGTCTCCCTTGATGCCGGCCAGACATCCTCTCTCTTTGTGGAGCTCCTCCCCTCCTTATGTGGGGAGTTCTATAGGCGGGGCGGAGGCGGCGGCCAGTCAACAGGGGAAGGCTCGAGCGGCCATGGTGACACCGCCTAGCTCCAGGCTCTCCTTGGCCGGATTCGGCGAGGAGGTTAGCTGGCGGCGGCGTGGAGGGGGCCTGAGCCAGCGCGAGGGGGAGTGGCGGTGGGGTAGAGGGCGCTTGTGTCGGGGTACAGCGGTGGTCTTGCCAGCAGCAAGGCTGGAAGTCGGCCGGCGGAGGGGCGTCGGTCCGGTATGGTGGAGGCCGCGTGCTGCCAACGTTTGGCTGGTGGGATTTGAGATGGTGGGCGACGGACCGCAAACGGGGTTGTAGGGGGTTCCAGGCGAAAGCCTAGCTCAGTGTTTCACTGGGTCAGCAGTGGCTACACCTTCAGGCGTCGTAACCCCCCTGGAGGTGCCGTCGAGGTACCTACCTCCTACCCCACAAAGCGAGAAGCTCTGGGTAAAAACCACGTCTAGAGGCGACGGTGGCGTCCTTGACGTTGTAACCTCTATGGAGGCGTCGTTCTAGGAGTCTCCGCTTTGCGGTTCTGTTGTTGGCCCCGTAGTTTGGTGCTAAGCTACTCTCTTAGTCAGGACCGTCTCTAGGATTTAGGGGCCTCAGTGTGAAATACAAAATGGGGCCCTAAAATACTAAGAACATATATATTTAATACAATTAAGGCACACTTTCTTATAATTATATAAATTCAATATATGTCCTTTCATATAATATGTGGAAATATATTAAATATGTCCTGACTCCTGCGGACTGCCGTCCAGGACTCCTGGCTGCGGAGGCCTGCAGCAGCGACTAGCAAATAGCAATCAGCGATGGCCGATGGGATCGTGAGTTGCGAGTTCGCGACGTCTGATGGAGGGAGAAGCCAGGAAGGCGCAACCGCAGCGGAACGGAACGGACGCGATGAGTCAGGCGACGCATGGAATTGGACGGGCGGATGGTCGAGGCACTCGACGATTCGTTTGCCACGGCTTGTGTCAGACGTGGAACAGAACATATGGATTTCTGGGCCTTGGGCTAATCTAATTTGGAGGCCCTTCGTTTTTTAGGGGCCTGGAGCGGTCAGCCACCTTGCTCCTGGCCATCGACGGCCCTGCTCTTAGTGGCATGTGTTTGTGTGGTTGGCGCATGGGTTCTAAGTGTGCACTCCGATGCACAACCAATATCGACAGCCTTTTATCATGTTTATTGTAACTTTTTTTTTCTCAATCTTAATACTATTTAGATGGCCCTCTTTCAGCCATCCCGGCTAAAAAAAAAGAGATACCTTGACAGGACAATAGTAGTATTGTTTCATCCTTCTGGAATTGTTACTGTGTTCATTGCTTGCAGAACTTCCTTGACCAAGCCGTCACCCAATATCTCCCAGAATCTCTCGTATGAAACCATGTACGTTCTAACAAGCAGCAATAGGTAACTAATCATCGTGCCGTCTACTTTTGAAGTTGAAGAATACACATCACAGATATGTTGGCTAACTTAAATACGATCTGTGAATTGATGACAGGAAGGCGCTGTTTACCCTGATGGACTTGATGCCGTGTTTTATAAGAGATTCTGGGAGATGTTGGGTGACGACTTGGTCAAGGAAGTTCTGCAAGCAATGAACACAGTAACAATTCCAGAAGGATGGAACAATACTACTATTGTCTAATCCTGTCAAGGTATCTCCATTTCCGCCCATAATCCTGTCATTGTTCCACGAACAATTCCAGAATTTGACATGCAGTGCCATTCTGCTCCAGTTGTATCTGAAACTAGAATATTTGGCCAACTGTCTTCCTGTAATGTCAAATATTCGGCCAACCAGCTACAATAAAAAGGTCTCAAGACAGGCCACGTTTTAGGCCCAGGATGAATTGGATGAAATTTGGCCCACAACAGGCTCGAATTTGGCCTGCTAAGAAATCTTAACAGGACGATCCAGTTCTAAATGGGCCTCAATTGTTCCAAATTTAACTCAGACTGTGGGCCAAATTTATCCCACTCTCTGCAGAACATGCGCCGAAACTCGAATTTTTTTATTTTTATATTTATTTAATAAAATATTTACAAAATTACATTTTCATTTGAAATATTTACAAAAATATACCCCCAACGCTCTCTGGGAGGGCGTTTTTTTATGAAATCGCTCTCCCAGAGGACGATTTGATGACGTTGCTGACGGCCATAGGCCGGGCGGCCCACGACTGTCAGCCATTTTATAGGCGGTCCCCTGGCCACAGAAAAACCGCCATCTAGGAGGGCGGCAAGAGGGCCGTTTGCAAAAGGCCGGTCGCGGGGCCAGCAAATTTACAGGCGGGCCCGCTTTGCCGCCTTCCTAGGGGGCGGTTTTTCTGCGGCCAGGGGGCCGCCGGTAAATTTGCTGGTTGCAAGCGGCTCCCTTGCCGCTCTCTGAGAGGGCGATTTTTAGCTGGCCAGTATAAAACCCCTTCCCAGACTCCAAAAATATCATAAAATTCATAGAAAAAAAGAAGAGAGAGAGCTGAGAGCGAGGCTGAACGAAAGCAACGGAGCTCTGATGATTTGCTGATTCGTCTACAGTTAAAATCTATTGTTCCTTTATAATTTCTATTTCTATGTAAGAATTGATGTAGTATTGTACTGGTTACGTGTATAGTACCATATGAAAATAAGTTGTTACTCGTAGATCTGTAGGTTTTTAGTCAATCTATTAGATGACTTAATTTGTGTAGAGATGGTAGTTACAAAATCTCGATTACATGGTTTTAAATATGAGGAGAATATTGGTACCTAGTTTAATTATATTTTTTTTATCAACAGATATGTCAAATAAGGTGATATTTCCGTTATTTCACGGATAAGAGAATGTTAGGTATGGTCCACAAGATGTAGATCTGTCGGAGTTTAGTTCAACGGCTAAGGGTATTGATAGGCCAGCTGAGAGAAGTTTTGGGTCAGTATACAACTGGCTGATGCGAGGCTTTCGACTGGACCCCCCAGATCAACGCAATAACCTTGTATGTTGTAATCAGTCATGCAGTTGAAGATTTTTTTGGAACTGATGCCAGTGGATTGCATTACCACTTGAAAATAGTATGTGGAGAATGCATTCCAACGTGATTGGCCACTGGGCATACTTGTGTCGATGTATGAGAAGTATAACACCGTTGCTGCAATGCCCGTGCAAGATGATGAGAGTCCAATTACGACGGGAGATGATGTCGAAGCAATGGAAGAAAATGAAGGAGGGAATGAAGAAGATAGGCAGCCAACATGTGTTGCAGATGAGGACGAACTAATCAACACCATAATTGAAGAAATGGATAGGAAAGATACTGAAAATGAGCATGTAGAGGATGATGATTCGTCTGATAGGACAACGTGACGCCTGCAGAATGGAGCAACGAGGACTTCTCTGGCCTTGCTATCTCCGAGGGGCATCATGTGCCATGGGAGTACAAGGAGAATGAGGTCATCCAGGAGGCTAAATATGCATATGTAGAGGATTTGAAGAAGGCAGTAAAACATTGGGCGGTGTTACTTTAGAAGGAGTTCTCGGTCATGAAATCAAGCAAATCAGTGTATGAAGTGAAGTGCGTAAAGGATGGGTGTCCATGGCGGGTGCACGCATTTAAGGGTAAATAGAAGGATTATTAGCAAGTTTCAATCGTGACCGAGTATTCATGTTACTTACCAGCTGTTGAAAAATATCATAGAAACATGACATCTGCATTTGTTGCAACAGAGATGTACTCCCACATTATGAACAACCTGGGGTACGAACCAAGGTCAATTGTTAGACATATTGAAGAGAAATTCAAATACACAATTAGCTATACTAAGGCTTGGAGGGCAAAACAGAATGTTATACAGATGAGGTTTGGCACATTTGAAACATCTTATGATAATTTGCCTCGTTTGTTAGTCTGTATTTTTCAGAGGAATTCAGAGACCTGCTACGATCTAAAAGCCTTTCCATCAATTGACTATAGTAATAAAAGTGTGTTGCAATGGGTATTCTTTTCATTAGGTGCTTGCATTCAGGCATTTGTGCATTGTCGTCCCATCCTCTGTATCGATGGGATATTTCTGACCGGAAAGTACAAAGGGCAAATATTAACAGCAATTGGAATTGATGGGAACAACCAAGTTCTACCGATGATTTTTGCTTTTGTTGAGAGTGAGAACACTGATAGCTGGTATTGGTTCCTAGAAAGGGTTAAGTCTACAGTTGTACGGATGAGACTAGACGTATGCCTCATATATGACCGTCACGCCGGCTTGCTGCGGGCAATTGAGGAATTAAGATATGGATGTGCTGAGAAGGGATACCCACCAAGGTGATATGATGTCCAAAGCAGATGGTGCATGTGTCATATGGGTGCTATTTCTATAGGCAGTTTAAGAATAAACACCTTATGAATCTTTTCAAGAGGCTGTGCGCCCAGAATTAAGAGAAGAAATTTAATGAGCTTTGGAGGAGGTTAGATGAGCTGACCTCTAAACAAACAGATGAGCAGTCTAGAAGGACTACCCTTATAGGGGATGAGGCTCCACAAGCTCTTGGACCTCTATCAAGTGACGGACCTCATATGAGAAGAAGGTCGACATACTCGGTTAGAAAATTTTCGGAGTGGATTGAGAATGAGCCAAAGGAGAAATGGGCATTGTTGTATGACAAGGATGGTTCTCGATTTGGTATAATGACCACAAATTTGGCAGAGGTTTATAATTGGGTGATGCGTGGTGTTCGAGGGCTCCCACTTATTGGTATAGTTGAATTTATCTTGCATGGCACATGTAAGTACTTCAGAGATCAGTTCAGACAAGCCGACCCCTCAATGGCGGATAATAATCTTTTCTTTGGCACACTACTGACTAAGTACCTACAAGATAAAAGTAAAAAAGTCCAAAGACATCGAGCTATACCTCAAGGTACACAAGAACACAGATTTGAAATATTGTGTGTCGACAAGGGCATGCGCGGAATCTACCGTAAAAGAGTTGTGTAGGAGTGCGTGCTGAAGGAAGACGGGACTTGCAAGTACTCGTGCCGAAAGCCTACTCTGCTCTACAAGCCATGTTCTCATGTTATTGCCGCGAGCGGTGAGTGTGGGATAGAAGCACGTTATTTTGTCTCACCTTATTTCAGAAAAGAAGCAATCTACAATATCTGGAGTGGAGAGATATACGGCTTCGGTATTACGGGGTCATTTACTATGGAGCATCCTCAAGCTATCTACATTCCTGACCCAACAAAATTGAGGGATAAAGCAAGTCGCCGCAAGACAAGATGTATCCGTAATGACATGGATGAATCAGAAGCCGGTGGAAGCCATAAACATTGTTAATGCGACAAACAGGTCACACATAATATAATGTCAAAGAATGCAACCGGTCCAAGTGGCGCGGAGAATCCGTCGGGTTCAGGCGCTGATGCCAGTCGTGCTATTGGTGAAGGTACTTCAAATACGATCGCCATTCCTAAGCGTTCTCAAGCATTTGGTTGGTGTGTGCGGTGTATGTGTAATGTATATTTTGCTTGAACTTAGTTATCTTGGTATTGTCATGTAATTATATATTGTGATAATCTTAATTTTGCAAACTTATTTTTTGTTGCTTGTTGATATAATTAAATTTACGCTAACTCTCTATTTGTTATACAGGTATGGTGTACCATACACCGTGAGCTGCTCGATCGGTGGGCCTCGACCATCTCCAGTTCTTACTTGTCAGCACCGTCGAGGGTGCCCAGCTAGCCACCTTCCGTCCCGGCCTTCACATCACCTATCCTGCGGATAGATCTCCTGGTTCGGTGTAGAGGTACGAGCTGTACAATATTCGTTTCACATCATTCTGTACATATCTATGTTCCCCAGTACTTGACTCAATGCTATATTCTGCACGGTTGCGTGAGGCTGGACTTCTTCCGCTGTGTAGGCTAGTTGAGCCGGCACCGGACGGGAGAGATCCGCCAGTCGGATGGGACGCTGCGGCGTCAGCTTCTGGCAGCATGGAGATCGCTGGAGACCGGAGACATACGTTCTCCCTACCGTTGCGGCGAATGACTCCACATCTCAGTAGATTGGCTTACTGTCTAGGACTGTCCTCTCCGCAGCGATGGTCGTCGGTTGACGGGGCGCACTGGTTGTGTCGTATGACATACTGCTCAGTTCGAGGCCGTGCACCGTCATCTTGTTGCTTTTGAACTTGGTATGCTTCTGCGAGTTCGCTCTTTGCCTTACACCACGAGGCCCTTTTCGCAGTTTATGCTGGCTGCTACAGTTCCCGTAAGTCGCGGATTTCTTCGATTTACAATCGTCGACCTATATAAGCAATAGTTCTGCTGACTATAATCTTGCTTTCCGCCTGAGCTATGATCCTTGACTGCTCTGCCGACGAATACTCAGCTGCGGCAAAGTATGAAGGCTACCTGCTGTTGTGGTTCGTTTGTGGGTGATGTTGCTCAGCAACGACGGGGCACGGTGGACAAGGGATTGATCCACTATGCGCGTGCGATCGCCGACAGTGAGGACGGTTGCGTACCGCAATGGAGCTGGGGATCTGCTTGTGCTAGCAGTGACGTACCGTCTTTTGTGACGCGTGTACAAAGACTGATCCAGGTGCGTTCCTCGCAGGTTGCCTCTCTGTCTTTGTCAACTATGGCAGTCGAGTGGTTCACGATAGGCGCCCTCTGATTATGACACTCTCCCTACGAGGACGGCCTTGGAGGCTTGTACGGACAGTCGTCCGAGGACGGTCCGACTATGGGGATGATATGGTGTCGCCGTGAGGTACGTAACGTAAAATTCTATGTTTACCACTTATATGCAAACACTGACGTGTTCCCTTTCTATTTGCAACGTCGTTACGCCATACGCAGGTTAGGAGGGCCTACTCCGACTTTAGTTATGGAGTTTGACCGCTGCTGCCCAGGACGTCGTCTGGGAGCCATATATGTCGCAGCCATCGCGGGCCGTGCACCGCTCGGACTCTCGTCTTTGCACGCGGCGACAGGCGTACTGAATAACGACAGTGCCGTTGGTGTTCGAATCTTCGTCGAGCCCCACTGTCCACAACTGTGCATGCGACAGGTTCGGCCTACGTCAGCCACTCCCCTGTGCCTGTGGAGATGTTGTGCCCGCGTGACGTGCACCGATTAGTACAGCTACGATCTTTGTTGAGTACTATAACTCTTTAATGTAGTCTAATACACTCTCTGTATAGTAGGTAATCGTAGGGACAGAGGCAGGCGGCGCTCAGTGGTATCCCCATCTGCAGAAGTACGTGCAGGACTGGTTGTTGGTGATGGAGGAGGTCATTGATGACATACATCCACACACTGAGGACACCTACCTAGCATACCTCAGATGGTACCAACCCTGCACCCACACATGCGTGACATTCACCCCAGATGATCCACAACCACACGTTGCCGCTACGACGGACACGTATCCTAGACACCGTGACTAGGACTACTTCCGCAAGGTAAGTCACATTATCTCTGCACTTTGCTATTCCCTTTGTAAGTGTCCACGGACGCATATTCACGTCACATTTGAAATAGGCCGACGCAGCGCGACAGGTTCAGGCAGATGTGAATGCGGCATTTGGACGGTTGGACAGTGGGATCGTGCTGACTGCGGACGAGCAGAGGACGTTTCGGGAAGATTTCGTCATGCGATGCACAAGTGATTTGTGCGCTCACTTGTGTGCGGCGACGCGGTACCCCTAGCTGTACATCAGCACCACCCACGGCCAGCAGGAGCAGGAGTACGCCCATATGGTTCCAGTCGGCCAGCTGGCCCCTCCAGAGGTAAATTCCGCTAACCATCGGTTCATAACATGTTTCCTTCTACGAGATGCACCGTTTTACGTCAATGTGCTTCCATGTAGCTTTCGCTACATTGTACCTACATCCCTCCGAAGCTGGCACGTCGACGCAGGGAGCGTACCACACACGACCCCACGCACAGCAAGGCATGATCAGTGCCCCCCGGGCCACCACAGGAGGTCCTTCAGGTTATATCAAACTTTACTTTTGCCTTGCAAAATTTCGGTTTGCAATTATCAATAATTTTGTGCATAGGGTTCCACTCTACAGTGCTGGGGATGTTTGCTAGCGCTGGCTCCTTCGCGCAGGGCGCACATGGCAGCGGTTAGGTACAGGATCCTTTCAAGGGGGACAATCCTTGTGAGGACGAGGACGAGGAGATA